>QANZ01016816.1:21176-57111 GCA_003254925.1 Chamaecrista fasciculata
CCGAATAGTCTAATCTTTATACTTAGACACGAGTTTGAAAAAAATTTAAAATAAATTATTTTTTATTAATATAAAATTTATTTTTATCAACTTTTTGTATTTATAACCAATAAAAATAAAATAATAATAAATTATTAAAATACTTCAATATATAAGAAATATTTAATATTTTATCTATATAATTTTAAATTTTCTCAACATATAAAGTTCTACATTATATTGAATAAATTTAAATATTAAAATTATATAGATAAAATATTAAAGTTCTATATATAAAAATAAATATTTATTATTACGAGTAGAGTATAAAATAAATAGAGTACCATTATTTGGTTTATAATATATACTTGGACTTAGACATATTAAGGTTAGACACATATTCATATCTAGATATCTAGATATATAAAATAAATTTATAGATTTTCATTAAATATGAATATTTTCATTACCAAAACTGATGTTAGAAATAAGAGTTGGTTAAAAGGTGACAGAAGAATTTTCCCTCAAGACTTGAGGGGGAATTTGAGATTCAAATTGTTAAAGAACATGAAAATTAAATGACATTCGAGTAGTAACTTAAATTTCCTTTTACTAAAAAAAGGATTTTTTATGAAATAAATTAAAAAATAAATAAAAAAATTAGTAAAAATAACATTCTGAGTTTGTTTGTTAAAATGCGGTATTTTTTAATTCGGAAGGGAAAGAAAAACACCCAACATCGTGAACTGTATGTACAAAACAGAAGACTATTATATGAAGCTAATTAACAAAATTAAACTTCCATTTCTTAATTCTTACGAAGCCGAGAAAATCTAGAAAAATAGAAAAATTCTGATCAACTCATCAATCAATTGATTTCTAATATACCGCCGCCATCTAATTTGCTTTTGGATTTCTAATTTCTAACTGGTGGCCCTCACATCACTCGATCTTCGTCTCCAACTTTTCAAATTTCAAATTGCTTCCATTCTTTCGTACTCTTTGTGAAAGAACGAACGAACGAGGTGGGTTTTTCTTCTTCTTCGAACCGGAGCTAATTGAAACTCTGAACTCTAGTTTCTTAGCTCCATTATCGAAAAACCCACATGATTTAGAGCAAGAAACATGTCTCTTCTCAGTAGATTCTTTTACAGGAGACCCCCAGATGGGTTGCTGGAATTTGTCGATAGAGTATACGGTAAATATATCGAAACCCTTCATTTCGCTATTGAAGTTTTCTGCGATACCCATTTCATAAAATTGCGAGTTCTTTTCATGGGTATTTTGTGAATTTGTGATATGCAGTTTTCGACTCATGCTTTTCCTCCGAGGCGTTGCCTGATGGAATGTACCAAATATATTTACACGAAATCATTACTGAGTTACACGAAGAATTCCCAGACTCTTCCTTCTTCGCTTTCAATTTTCGTGAAGGTGAGAAACGTAGTCAATTTGCTGAAATTCTGTGTGAATACGATGTGACTGTGATGGATTATCCGCGGCAGTATGAGGGTTGCCCTATTCTTCCATTGTCATTGGTTCAACATTTTCTTTGTGTTTGTGAGAGCTGGCTTTCACTTGGGAACCAGCAGAATGTTATCCTTTTCCACTGTGAGAGAGGAGGTTGGCCTCTTTTGGGGTTTCTTTTGGCTAGCTTTCTTATTTACAGAAGATTACACAGTGGTGAACGCAGGACACTTGAAATGGTGCATAGAGAGGCACCCAAAGGGTTCTTACAGCTATTGTCGCCTTTAAACCCATTGCCATCTCAACTTCGTTATGTTCAGTATGTAGCAAGAAGGAGCATAGCTCCCCAGTGGCCTCCTCCTGAGAGAGCTCTTTCTCTAGATTGTATTATTCTCAGAGCCATTCCTTGTTTTGATTCCCAGAATGGATGCAGACCCATGATCCGCATTTTCGGTAGGAATCTTCTCAGCAAAGGTGGGCTTTCTACCCAAATGCTCTACTCCATGGACAAGAAAAAGAAAGCCTTAAAGCACTATCGCCAGGTTTGCTTTTATCTGATCTGCATTTTATGTTATGTCAGGTTAATAGCATGTCTTTATACCTATTAATTGCTGCCAGAATGGGTTCTCTCTTATATCAGGCAGACTGTGATGTGATCAAGATTGACATACAGTGTTTGGTACAAGGAGATGTGGTGTTAGAGTGTGTCCATTGGGAATTGGATCCGGAGAGGGAAGTAATGATGTTTCGAATAATGTTCAATACGGCATTTATTAGATCCAATATTTTGATGCTGAACACTGAAAACCTGGACATTCTCTGGGATTCAAAGGAGCGGTATCCAAAAGGCTTTCGAGCAGAGGTGAGTACCTAGTGCATTTTTAGCAATGTGTGAAAAACCTAACCATTGACTAAACTTGATGGTTCCAGTTCTTTTACTATTAAAATTGCCAAGAATTCTAATGATTTAAAATATCAAAATTTAGGTTTTATTTGGGGAGGTTGAGAGCATATCTCCTCCAAGAGCTCCGACAACCATGTTAAATGGTGAGGAGAAAGGTGGATTGCCCATTGAAGCTTTTTCAAGGGTTCAAGAACTTTTCAGTGGAGTAGAATGGCTTGACAGTGGTGAAGATGCTGCTGTTTGGTTGCTTAAACAGCTTAATGTGTTAAATGATGTCAAAGAGCTTTCAAGGTTGCAAGGTAAAGGTAATTGGTACTCATCACCTGTTGACTCTGAAGAAGAAAATAATGAATCAAGCACTGCTGATAGTTCAGATGAAGCCTTTGATGTTATTTCAAAGGCTTCTACTGATAACTCAAAATTATTTGCACCTGATGATTCAGCTGATTTACCTTTTGAAAGTGATGGTAGAAATAAAGTACATCTCACTTCAAGACCTCCTGATCAGTCATTGATTGAAAGTGTTCCACCATCTCAACCAGCTCCAAGCAAAGAATACTCTCCATGTTCATCTCCACCATCACCTCTACCTGTTCTTGCTACTCAAATTCTGCCAACAACACTCACACCAGCACCACCTCTACCTCCACAAATGTCTTACACAGGGCCTTCTCCAACACCACCACCTCCACCTCCACCTCCTAGGATTGGTGAAGAAGGGCCTCCGCTATTGCAACCTCCTTCACATCTTTCTAATGACAATACAGATCCTTGTACATCATTGGCAACATCTGCAGCTACTAGCAAGGGCCCACTACCAGCTCCTCCACCCCCACCTCCTCCACCGCCATTTGCCTCTAGCAAAGCTCCTCCTCCTCCACCACCACCACCGCCTCCTCCTCATTCATCCACTTCCAAGCAACAAACCTTGTCTCAGATACCGCCACCTCCGCCACTAGCATCAACTATGGGAAGTACTACTGACAAGGTTTTGTCATCACCTCCACCTCCACCTCCACCTCCACCACCACCATTCCCACCTCTATCATCAAATGTTGCAACTCTGTCTAGTACTAAACCTATCCAATTGGCAAAACCTCCAACACCTCCTCCTCTGCCTCCCTTGGGCCATAATGCTAGCAATGCTTCTAAAGTGCCTCCACCTCCACCACCTCCACCTCCTCCTCTTCTTGCTCATAGTGCTCTTAGAACAACTCCACCTCCACCTCCGCCTCCGCCTCCACCTCCGCCTCCACCTACCTTAGGCCATAATGCCATAAATGCTTCTAAAGTACCTTCACCACCACCTCCACCTCCGCCTCCACCTCCACCTTCCTTAGGCCATAGTGCCATAAATGCTTCTAAAGTACCTTCACCACCACCTCCTCCTCCAGCACAAAGAACTGCACAATCAGGTTCAGCTCTTCCATCTCCTCCACCTCCCCCTCCTCCTCCTCCACCTAGACCTACACAATCAGGTTCAGTCCCCCCTCCTCCTCCACCAGCACCAAAGCCTCCAAATGCACCTCCTCGACCACCAAGTCTGGGTGCAGCGCCTCCTCCACCTCCCCCACCTAGTCGTGGTGCACCACCACCACCACCTCCACCTCTTGCAGCCAAGGGATCTGTTGTGCCGCCACCACCACCCCCATCTACTGCAAAAGGTAAGACTTCAGCATCAACAAATGTTGGAAGAGGTCGAGGTGGGACTGCTATTCCCCCTAAGAAAGCTTCATTAAAGCCCCTACATTGGGTGAAAGTTACTCGAGCAATGCAAGGGAGTCTGTGGGCTGATTCACAGAAACAAGATAATCAATCAAGGTACTGAGTTGTGAGTATGGAATTCATAGCCATTGGGTACCAGGAAGACATTTTGAGGAAAAAATAAATTCTTTTAGCATGTTTTGCATTTACTATGTTAGTACTGATTTAAATGTATTTCTGTTAGGCCCCCTGATATAGATATATCAGAACTTGAGAGTTTGTTTTCAGCAGCTTCTTCTGATGGGAGTGGCACTAAAGGTGCAGGTCGACGTGGTTCTAAAATCAACAAACCTGAGAAAGTACAATTGGTATGTTAACCCCCCATGCAGACATGTATGTATTAGGATGGGTTGGATATAGGTTATAAAATATTTGAATTATACTTGTTAATTGTATTATAATTTACTAAACTGATGAATAAGAAAGGAAAAATTACAAAAAATATATGTTTACCAAAATGTGTATCTTGGAATTTTATTTGCTGCCTTCTTTTGGAAAAAGCATATTTAGTACTTGCAGTTTGCAAGGAATTTAAGTTATGGAACTTTAGAGTTTCACTCTACTCAGTCTGCTTTCTATATCAAATCTGAAAGCAGATATTGTTCGTCTTCTTTGTTCCTATATATGCTTATCTATATACTTTGCTCTTTATCATCTTGTGTCCTTATATATTATTCCTTTTTTGCTATCAGATTGACTTGCGAAGAGCATATAATTGTGAAATAATGCTCTCTAAAATCAAAATTCCTTTGCCAGATATGCTTGTAAGTCGGCCTATCTTTATTTTCTTTTTACTTGGGGAACTTGCTGACATCACGTCTTTCATTTCATTTTCAGCAGTTTTTCTACATGACATCATATTGGAATTCTATAATCTAAAGTTAGATGCATCCTAATCAGTAATACATGTGTTTGGGAAGATCTAATTAAGAAAAATTGACCTATTTACTTTTACATTTTTGGATTACAACTTTCCTTTGGCATGATATATATATATATTCTAAATCCTAAGACCCAGGATCTATTTATCTCTCTTGACACACTTTAGGTTAAAGGTTTTGTTTAGAATAAGGGGTCCAAAATCTGGTGACAATGTGCATTTATACAATTTTGGCTTATTTTGCTGGAGAGGAATCCCTGCATTTCAATCTCATTCTTTCCTCATAAATATGGATTTGTTTTTTGTCTATGGCTTGACTTTTGTGTTTTGTCTCACTGTTTTTTTAATTATTTCAAATGTGCAGAGAGATTGGTAAACTTTGTTGTGTTTTTTAGTCTGTTTTGTTGGGTACCTTTTTTTTTTTTCTTGGAGGATATACTTTGTTCAGTTTTGATTAATTTAGGACAAACTCTTCGTGTCCTCTCATGCACTTATCTTCTTTTCCTTATTGTTTTTTTAATAATAACTGAATAAGTAACAGATGTTTTATAATGATAAGAACCTCCTTTACTGAATAGAAATAAGTGCCTAGAAACATCCCTTAATGCATACAATAAAGAGAAACATTACAGTAATATTAGGTTCAGCTAATCAAAACAGAAACAAGAGGCAATAGGGGCTAAAAACAGTAAAAGAAAGCAGTAAAGACAGGTGCCTAGCTTTTGAGAGGCTAGACTCTCTCACAATCCCGAATTCCCTGATATTTTCCTTGCCTATTCCCTAGCAACCATCTTCTATTTATTATGAGTCATGCCACAAACCGTTATGCAGCAGCTCCCCTCCATTTTTGTCTTGTGTCCAGGTCATCCTTCATCTATGTATCATATAAGCTGGTCTGGTTCTTATTGGGCCCAAGCCCATTTTCAGTCATGGGCTGTTCTCCCATTTTTTCCACTTAATAGGCAGCAGGTCTATCAGATATATTATATCTTCAAATTGCATTTGAATTTCTTTTGAACTCTATTGAGGTTTTGAACATCTTTTTATTGTCAAACATGTTGGTCTTCATCCTATGAGAGTGCAATAGGGTAACTGCTTTACTCTATGGTTTCTCAATTCTCTTCTTCCTTTGCTGGATGTCCCAAGAATTTTAATGGGGGAAAATTTCTGAATGATATTTTCGTTTACTTCCCATTTTATTGGAAAGAAAATGAATGTATTGTGCACTTATCAACAAAATTTGTTAGTTCAGTTTATTGATTTAATATCCATTGTCATGCTATTTTTTGTATTAGATGGATATTCATGTCTGTTCTGTTATCATGTTTGCCTACTGTAAAATTAGTTTACTTGAATGCTACTCATTAAATTAGTGATTTGAAATTACATATATATACAATAGATGGTGTAAATAATTACTGTTATCTTTGGAATTTAAAATTTAAATAGAATAATATCTAAACCAAATACTAAGTCCTAATCTAAATATAAAACAGACATTTAAACTCAAATCCCTATTTTATATTAACACATACGTTTTCTATGTGTTGATGACCTAATTATTTAACTATTTGGTCTTCTAGAAAGCAATTCTGGCACTGGATTCTTCTGTTTTAGACATTGATCAGGTAGAGAACCTCATCAAGTTCTGTCCCACAAAGGAAGAAATGGAGATGTTGAAGGTACTCTGCCTACTGCTACCCTTCTCAAGAGTCTTTCACCCTGAATGTCAATATCAATGTGTGGCATTATTTAATATCATGTTATTGTGGTATTTCTCTGAATTTTGTCTTTGTTTTTTCTAGTGTTTTCATCCGTTTTTTTATTTTGGGCTTATTGCTGGTTTACATCATTGCTCATTATTTATTTTAGGCTAAAATGCAAGAAAGGCCTTCTGGATTTTAGGACTTGTGCAGAAAACTATCTAAAGCTTCCAGCTGTTGACATAGAACCCCTGAACTTTGAATTTTGTGCAAAACACCGCCTTCCATCATCTTTCTGTCTAAAAACTACAGTTTTCAGTGTTTTAGCAATAATTCTGGGTTTGTTTTAGCAATAATTCCCTTGATTTTCTGGAAACTTCTACCTGTTTATGAGATACCAAGTACATAGTCTAAGGTAGTTATCATGGTGGACCAAATTGAAGGTGATAAGAAAGTTTTTTATTTGGAAAATTGTTAATTAGGAATGAAAAACATAGGCTGATTTGGCAAAGTTTTGATGATATTGCAAAAATTGTTAGCTTTTGGACGAAAGATGATGGAAGAGGGTGTTTCTGATGTGATTCAAAATTTAGGCTCTGTATGTCAAAGTTGAAAGTATAAGGATTAAGGAAGTTTTCTACATATGACCTGAAGTTAAGAGGAGTTTCTTGCATTTTAGTATTTATGGTATTGAAGGAGCTTGCTATCTATGTTTCCTGACCTTGATTTTTTAATGGGTTTCAGATATTTCTGAATTGTGTTGTTTTGTTCCATTTTGGTCAAAAGTTTTCAGTTGAAAGTCATAAAAAGGTTTTGATACTGGTTAGCTTCATATACTCTTTATTGACATGAAAAACTGAAGGTAAAGCTTCAAATTTCTATCAAGAAGGATTATACAAATATAAAATATATGGTATACTGTTTTGTTTAATAGGCCTTTACTCTTTTCCAAGAATAATTGTTCCGTATGCTGGGTTTTATTCCATTAGGGCCATCTCTTTTTTTTCTTTTTTCATTTTTTTATTGAATGGTTGTTTTTACTGAAATTGCTCATTTCATGTTTGCAGAATTACACTGGGAACAGGGAAATGCTTGGGAAGTGCGAGCAGGTTCTTTCTGTTTGAATAACTTTCTATCTATGGCACTATGCGAATTCCACAAATTGATTCTAACCATTTCCTTATTTGACATCTATATCAGTTTTTCATGGAGCTGATGAAGGTTCCACGGGTAGAACCTAAGCTACGAGTATTTGCTTTTAAAATAACCTTTTCTAGCCAGGTATATCATCTTTGATTATGAATGGATGTGTATAATTTTTCATTCTACTGTTATTAGTAGTCTTTCTTGCTCAAAAGACTTCTCTTCTCCATCTTTCTTCTTCTTCTTCTTCTTCTTCTTCTTCTTCTTCTTCTTCTTCTTCTTCTTCTTCTTCAGGTGAACGATTTGAGAGTAAATTTGAATACAATCAATGATGCTACTAGAGAGGTACTGTTTAAGTTAATGTCTCCAAATTAGCAAACTTGAAGGTATTACCTGGCTCCATCTTCATGTTACTGCTTGTATTACAGGTGAAAGAATCTATGAAGTTGCGTCAAATTATGCAGACAATTCTTACTTTGGGCAATGCTTTAAATCAGGGAACAGCACGAGGTATCTTTTTGTTAGCTCTAATATTATTTGATTGTTTTATAATCCGACAGGAACTTTTCATGCCTACTTGACTCATGCCATTATACTTGCCCAATTTCAAAATGCAGTTTTGCTTATGATTTCTTGGTTGCATATCGCAGGATCTGCTGTAGGATTCAAATTGGATAGCCTTCTTAAATTATCAGATACTCGTGCAAGAAATAACAAAATGACTCTTATGCATTATTTGTGTAAGGTAGGTATTTCAGAAGCTTTGGATAAGATTATGCTCCACCTATTGTATGTTTGAGACTTTAGATAGTTCTGATTTGTCTATCACCATCGTTTATATAGTATGGGCTCTGTTAAGATTTCTTATACAATATAATTTCTCTTAATTAACTTTCGCAATATTCATTTCATGACTTCAAATTTTATTTGTTTGAACACTTACTTTGCAATATTAACTCTTACATTTTCTTTTTGATCATCCTTAATTATTTTTGTATCCCTTTCTTATGTGAAGTTTCTTTTGGCCTTCGTATTCTAAAATTACTTCTTAGAAAGAAAATAAAAAATCTACATTAGTTTGCCTATGGTGTTATTGTCATATGTACCTTACAAAGTTATTCTTGTTTGACTAGCTTCTTTATGAGAAAATGCCAGAATTGTTAGATTTTGGCAAGGATCTTGTTCATTTAGAAGCTGCATCTAAGGTAATTTTTTTTTATCACTACAACTTCTCCTTCCCTTTATTGATCTTACTTGTATTCCAGAGGACTAAACTTATACAAGGTTTTTATATCTTTGTCCAACATTTAGATCCAACTAAAAGCATTGGCCGAGGAGATGCAAGCTGTTAGTAAAGGTCTGGAGAAAGTTGAGCAAGAACTCTTTGCTTCAGAAAACGATGGTGCTATATCTGCAGGATTCTGTAAGGTGAGGAGAGGAAACTGTTGATTTTAACCTTGAGATTTATTGATATCTCTGTCATACAGGTATCTATTTGTCAAAAAGGAAACAAAAACATGAATGTTTGCCTTGTCCTACGGAATAGTGTCACTCTCTCAAAATATGTACCTTTGTTTTTAATATTTATTCTACCCCACACCCGGCCTCCCCATAACATACAGATAAGCCTAAGCTACAACTCTAGCTTGTCTCCAGTTTATTCTTTGGAAAAGCAAAAGAAAATAATGAGACAATGCTTTCGAGACACCAAATGCAAAACTAAGATAGTTCCTTGGATTTCTTTGTTACATGAATAATAACTACTGGATCAAAATGATGTTGTGTTTATTTCCCTCTAAAATACATAAGTATGATCAATGAATAATAGGTGTTCTGCATCTAGCTAGTTTATATTTTGCATAACATTATTTTATACTGGGATTTAACGTTTCCTAAAGTCTAAGAATGTGGCTATAGAATCTTTTTTCTTGATATTTAATAGTTTTGTGATTTCCCAACGTAAAGCTTGACGGAACAAGGAATAGCTAAACATATATTGCTTGATAATATAATTATTGCCATTGCAGACCCATGGTCTTTTTAGCATTCTACTTTTATTGAAGTATGATGTTTCTCCTCCTCAGGTGTTGAAGAATTTTCTTGATATTGCTGAAGCTGAAGTAAGGTCGCTAATATCATTGTATTCTGAAGTGGTGAGCCCTGTTAATATGATTTGTTTTGTAAATTGATATTTCCTCCTTTTTTCTGGGTAATATCCATCATAGGGGATTTGAACAGGAAAGTACCCGATTTCTGGCCAGTTTGCTGTATAATATATGCATATCAGACACTGGTCTTGCTGTGAAACGCTAGTGACATGCATCCCTGCATGATACTAATTTAAACAAAGAAAATGGTTTTGGGATGATAGATGAAAGGGGAGAGAAAACCAATAAAAATCAAGAGTTGCAAGAAACCACATCTTCAAGATATCGTAGTAGTTCCTATACATCTGGTTATACATAAATTGTTTTGAGAGATATAGCATAACCTCATTTTCATTTAGTAGTTTTTTTTTTTTAAAATAATTGTGCAGCGTGTTTAAAATATAGGATGATGGCATGGCACTGAATGGGCTTATTGAATGGGAAGCTTAAAATTTTGGGATTTGGTTATCCAAAATATGCCAAGATATTATAAATCTGCAACTTCACAAACGTTTAGCAATTTTTAATTTTATTTATATAGTACATTCCCTTTTTTAAAAAAAAAATTTGGTGTGTGTCATGTCTCATATGTCCCATTTCTGTGTTAGTGTCTGTAAACCATAGATCCTGATAACAGCCAGACTCTGTTGATAATCACTTTTGCCCATTGCTACTATTTCTGGGTTTTGGTCTTAACACATTCTCTTTCAGGGAAGAAATGCAGATTCTTTGTCCCAGTACTTCGGGGAAGATCCAGCTCGGTGCCCCTTTGAGCAAGGTCTGGTGTTTTTCTGCAAATACACAGATGCACATGGGTCAAGTTTTTGTCTCAGTTATTTGGTTTTAACCCATATTTTCTGGATCTGTTTAATAAAATAATGCATATTTGTAGCTTAAGTGAGACGATATGCCTCCTGAAGATCTTGAGGTTGCCTTTTTTTTTTTTTTTTTTTTTNTTTTTTTTTTTTTTTTTTTTTTATCTTAGTTGTGTTGTGTGGTCATACTATAAAGGATAAGATCATGAATGAGATCATCAGAGAGAAAGTTGGAGTAACACCTATTATAGAGAAGTTGGTTGAAACACGCCTTAGGTGATTTGGGCATGTACCAAGAAGACTTATGGAGGCCCTGGTACGTAAAGTTGACCAAATGAGTAATAATCCAATAATCTGGGGAAGAGGAAGACTTAAGAAAACTATTCGGAATGATCTATCTATTAATAACCTAACTGTTGCCATGTGCAAAGATAGAACACATTGGTGTTAGTTGATCTATATAGCCGACCCTATCTAGTGGGAAAAAGCTTTGGTTGTTGTTGTGTTGTTTGGATCAGTTTAATCTGTACAAGAAATATAAAAAGCATGATAGAGTTACCTGCAAAAAGCATAATCAAGGTCTTAGGAAAATTCAAAATTTAGCATGATCAACTGATATTTGTGAGGATGTCATGGAACTTGTAAGGTTATGGTAATCTGATCAAGTTTGTTATGGTCACTTGAAAATGAGAAGATTTTATAGTTTTAAGAGTAATTCTGCTATTTCACTTTTCTTCTCTTGTTTTCTGGATTAGACATTTTATCATCTTGGATTTGTATTTTAGTGATGCCAAGAGAATATTGGTTTATAGTCAAGCTAACTGCGAGGATTGTTTGTCAAATATATTACAAGATTTGTAAAGCCGAATTTAGCCGATGATGACCATTACTCTGCTTATTCCACACTGGCTGATGTTTTTGTTTGTTTTTTTTTCTTGAAGCAACGTGCCTTCATAAATTGCTTCCCTTTGCCGTGGCTGGGGTTCCCTTGTTTTCATAGTAACAAAAAGGAAATAGACACAAGACACAATATTGTTAACCCAGTTTAGAATTGTGATTTTCTTAAATGTAACCGACAGGATTATGTTAACCATTAGAGCTGCATGTCTGTGGTTGCAGTGACACAAATTCTTGTCGTGTTTGTCAAGATGTTCAACAAGTCAAGGGAGGAGAATGAAAGGCAGGCAGATGCTGAGAAGAAGAAATTAGAGAAAGAAGCTATGAAGGAACAACGGACACCTATTAATACACATTCAAAAAAAGATGCTATTCAATTGATGATTGAGAAGAAGTTATGACACTTTTGGCCCAAAGTCCAATGCTTGAAGTTCATGCTTTATATTCATGAGATTTTTGGGATCCTCATGATTATCATATCTAACATTTACTTCTCCCTTTGTTTGTAAAGGAGAAAGACACCAGCAAACTGGTGGTCTGTTGTAATTATACCACAAGGCAATTTCAATAGCAAAGTTAATATATATTGTTCCTCCAAAGTAGAGGCCCATCTTTTTAATCTCCATTTACTTGTACTTTCTAATCTGAAGTGTACAATGCTAAATTTTGTAATCAAGTTGCAGAAAAGAGATGTTTAGATGCGAGAAACCATGCTTTGGATTTATTGTATATGCGAGTTCTCCAGACCATGGTTGGCAAACAGTAAATTAAGTCTATGTTAAAGTTGAGCTTTTGGGTAATGTAGTTCATTAACTATTAAAATTAAGTTTCAAACTTTAGAAGAAAAACTAATCCAAAGAGAGGAGATTGCATGGGTTAATGGATTTTAGGTAATTGTGAGAAGTTGACAAGAGGGAACCGTTTAGACAAGTCTTTCAGATTAGAGTGTTCTTGCGGTTGCCTCTTTGAGAATTCTTCTTTAAACCATTGAGTTAATTGTATCAAATTAATAGCAAATGCCAAGTTAAAAAAGTTATATCAACNTGCCGCACCATCAAAGTAAAGTTTTCATGCTTCATATATAGTTTATATTCATTCTTGAACAGGAAGAGTTCAAATTTGAAGTTCTTTATCTCTTTCACTTGTCTTCTTTTTAATTGAAAAACAATATATAATGAAATAAAAAAAATGACCCATCAAGGGTTAGAAATTGCGATGCTCAAGAGGTGAAGCTCTTTACCTACCCCATATAAGGGTTAAAAAGCTTGAGGATTATAATATCTTACTTATATCCTATTCATGATCAACGTAGGTATGCGTCATCATACTTGTGAACGGTAAGTCAAGGAAGAAGTTAGAAAGAAACGACCTCTCCGATTGATTGTTCTAATATACAATGGGTTCATGCTTGATATATAAATCTATTCTAAATAATAAAACTATTTTCCATAGCCAATTACAGTTTGTAACAACAATACTGAGGATGCTTTGTCATTTAGCTTCCTTTTGCTATTGAACTTTTGGCAAATAGAAAAAAAATACTAACCAAACTCACAAGTCAACTGTAACCTGCTCACTTGTAAAAATGAGATACTCATCTTCAGATATAGTATAAAGAAGACACGCACTGCTTGTGTAGAAACACACAAGAACCATCTTATGATATGACATCATGTTTCCTCTTCACTACTCTCAACAAGAACAATGTTTTTCTTTGTCTTGGACCTCTTTTTAGCTCTAGCTTCAGAGCCTTGCTCATTTATCCCATCAGGCAGCTTGACATCAGAATACTTTTCAATTTGCAGAAGTATCCTATCTCCATACTTCTTTGTCTTCAACTTTCCAATTATCTTCTCCAGCTGCATTAGACAGTAGACATCTTGAGTTATTAGTATAATTCCAGGTTATAGATATAATATTGTATCACCTATGGAATGCCGCGATAGAAGAAGCATTAGAGTTTGATCTTGACACTATCTTTTAGATTTTGAATTTCATGTAATGGTGAACTGTTTCTCCTACAAATCTTATCCTTGTCTCTTTTCTACATGTGACAACTGAACAATTTGAGGATTCCCAAAACATTTTCTCGGCTCTTAGACATTTGATTCTACTGGTCACACAACCATGTAGATACGAGCAACACTTATCGGTGCATTTCATTCAAAATGTATTTGAAAATCAACTAAACCAATGTGAAATGAATGGCAAGAGGAAAATATTATGGCATTATTGTGTGTGTTGAGTTTTTGCAAGACAGCAGTTCTGTTAGACCAAGATCTAAAGAAAATACCATCACTGGAAGAACCAATGCAAAGCTAGGCTAGGCTATGTGCATATAATTTTAGTATAACTTGCCTCCTCCAGTGAATTTGGTTTCTGAGAACTTAATAGACTGATTTGTTGAGTGGACAAGACAGAGTGTGGGAGAATTCCTCCGTGAAGGGAAGACAATTCTTTCCTCAGCTCATCAAGCTTTAGCTCAAGAGTGGACGAACCAAGGCTACGTTTGGCTGATCTTACACCAGCCTTAGCTCTCTGTTCTCCAGAACACTCAATCTTGACAGTCTTATTTCCTGCGTGTGAAAACAGTGCAAGGTCAGAATAGAGTCAAGTCAAGTAATCCCCGAGAGTGCAGAAGATAAAGTTCTAACAGAATAAAAGAAAGAAAAGATATATCTTTAATGGATATTATAATAATGGAATCTATGAACATCTTAAATAGTAATCAGGTATTGGTGGTTATAAGCATTATCTGTCCGTCAGTTTTAGCAAGTATGAGCAAGTGTGTGCCCCTATAAAAAAAAGGCAGAGGATTGACTATGAAATCTGAATTTTATCTCACCTGAATCAGATTGGTTGAAGGACAGAAAAAACATGATATTTATTAGTTGGCATTATATTAACATGCTAGAATAAAACAATTACTATGAAAGAAAAATGTGTACCTTGCAATATTTGCTTGGCTATTGGCCCCAAAGCTACATAAGCATTTGTGGCATAAGCGGTATGCTGAAATTCTTCTTTCTACATCAAGAAAACATTGCCTCAAAATCACCAACTTGAAATTTAATATATTGATATCGAGTTTATAGCATTTGTCTAGCAGACCATATAATAGCTCAATTTTAGAGAAAATGTTGTTCGACTATCTTCAATATACACAAGCATTGGACTCAGTATATGACTTTGTATTCTAGCTTGCTTTGTGCCACTCAACATCTTTTAAAATAGTATTCTAATTTCATTAATTGAACCAGAGAGAAGTCTAAATTCACTGGAACAGTTCTTGATATCATCTGAATTTAAAATAAAATGCACAGCCAAGAATTGCTCTTAATTCAATGAAAATTGGCTAATCGAAAAAGCTAAACAGCTAATACATTGTCTTTGTAAAAGTAGCTCTATATGCGAGTGATGGGCCCTCAATATAAGAAAAATAAAATAATAAAAGGATTAAAAGTGAATGATGAGAGGAGCAGCTTGTTTGACAAATTGGGAGAGTGGTGGCCGGAGTTTGGCAGCATTACAGCTGTACAACCTTAATTATGCGTATGCTGCTGCTCTGGTCTATTTAGGGCAGTGTTTTGAGGTTATGGGAAGGGAATTGGTTAGGGAAAATTGGGAGAGCTCTCGAAAGCCAAGGAGTGGGAGAGAGTCTAGCCTCTCAAAAGCTAGGCACCTTATGTTATTTGTTGTTATTGTGTTTATTGTACTCTATTTGTTATTGTGAAGTTGCTTTGATCCATTGTTTCGACTATAAGGGTTGTATTTTCTGATCTAAATATTATAGTCAGTATACTTGGTGTTTCTATGTGTGTTTCATGCTTGTAACTTTGCCTCTAGATTCTGGAGGTCTGTTTTGTTATTATTAATTCATAAATAAAGTCAGTGAGTTCTAGCAAATTGGTATCAGAACGATTTGGTTTCTGGGAATGGTCATGAGCAAAATGGAGGGACAATTATAAGACTACAAAATCAAAATAAAATAAAATAAAATATTATATTTTTTTATATATGTTATTTAAATGGAGGAAAGACACAAAGATTTTTTTAAGTGCATTATAAAGTTTTTTTTATCCTTTTAAACTACATAATTTAATAGAAACAAAATTATTTTTGAAGGTAATTATTCTTTCAAAAAAAATTTATTATCTCTTTCTTTTTTGTATTATATAATGATGAAATTATTTATCAAAATCTTCATTTTAGTCCCTCAATTTCATGTTGTTTACATTTTGGTCTCTCCATTCCAGTAACATAACTACTCCAACCTCCATTATATTCTCCAGTAGCACAGATTCCAAGACAAGCTCATTACCATTCTATTCCATTAAAACCACAACCAAACACCAAAATTCCATTCCATTATCAATTACTATTTTTACCCCTATACAATTTTAAAATACTCATACAATTATTTCAACCAACTACAATCATTACATACTGATAGAACCCAAGCAGTAAACCAAGGTTGAAATATGATAAAACACAGAATGCAAGCTATATTGGATATATATAACAGAACAATACAGCTCTCACTCACAAACACAGAAATAAACCAGTCCTCAAGCAAAACACACACACAAATGCTCAAGAACACTCAATAAGCAATAACATAGGCTGGCTTCCGAGAGGCCAGTTCTCTCCCACCTAAGTCCCTTGATTTTCCCTAAAAACTACCAATGCAACAGTCTCTCTACAAAAGGCAGACACACTCCCAGCACCCACTCACAATCCTTCCACTACATGTCAGAATTGGTTATGCCTTGTGTCTCTCTCCTCTCCGTACTGTCCAGGTTTGCTTTCTTTCTCCTCTGATACACTCCCAACCCCTTTGATGCAAGCCCAATGTTGTTAGGCCCAACCCCTCCTACTTTCCCTTTTGCCCTTCTCTTATACGTATTCCATTCAGTAATTGGGCCAAGCCCATCACATACCCTTTTAAATAATTTTACATTCCATTATCTCCAATATCTCTCAAATTACCCAAACACTATTTTATCATTCCATTCCATTCTTTTATTTTCTCCAATATCTCTCCAATAACATGAAGTTACTGGAATGGATCTACTGGCCATCCAAACAGACCCTTATAGTAATCTAAATTCCAATATCAAGGTAGAAGTAGTCTTACCAAAACCCGCTCTAATAAAAGCTGTAAGATAAGTTGCTCTATTTCCTCTCTTTTCAACTCAGAACCTGGAAAATTTGTCGTAGAAATATTAATACTGAATGATATAATTCTATAGAAACAAATTAGATTGATAGAAGAGAAAATGGTAATATTTTCAGAACAAAATATAGAGCAGTATGACAAAAAGTGGTACTCGGAAAGAAAGGTTTATCTGTTAGTTTTGTTGGGATGGGGGGAGTGTTTGGGCTCCAAAGAGAAGGGACAACAACCTAGTTGCTTCTGCTTGATTTTCATTTTGTCAACTAATTGCAACATTGTTAACCTCTGATCATTCTCTTGCACATCTTGCAACAAAGAAACTATCAACTTCGCATGACCTGTAAAACAGCCCCATATTAACCAGAAGAATCAACAATAAGTAACTATAGACAAATATAAGAAACTTGAGATATACAAGCATATTCCAATCCACACAATCTCAGGGTTGTTTGAATAGCTAAGGAAGTGGAGAATTTAAAATGGTTTGCAAACCATTCCAAACCATCCAGCACTCAATTTTCAAACCCCTCCTCCAAATTAGGTAAATGGGGTAATTAGAATTCTTCTTTAATTTCCCATATATTCTAACCTTCTCCACTGGCTTATTTTATTAAAATTACATAGATAAAATTGTAAACTTTACAATTTAAATCTACGCCACTCTGTTCATGACATTGCAACATCAATGAGGAAGGAAATACCATCCAGTTTTCTACTGAGCCTCCGATCAATGTGATCAGCAGCATTTGAACATATACAGATGAAGCTGTGAGAAGAACATATCTTACTCATTTATGTGTACACTGTACAGGCTATATATTATCGTTACTTTCTAAGTTTAGTAGGTCAATAATACTCATTAGCAGTATTTGCTAGAATCAAGAAGTAATCAGGACGCCATTTGCATATACATATAAGCCTTATAATTTTTTTTTGGGTCGGTTAGCCTTGTAAATTCTAAAAAATACAATGAAGAACACATTATTACTCATATGGTATCAGAGCCCAATGGCTTCACAACCTAACATAGTTGAGAGAACTGGACCAGATTGGCCGATTCAACTGATTGGACTGGGAACCAATGCCTATTTCAGTCCAGAAGAACCATAAAATTGACAACCCAAAGAACTGATCAAGACTGGTAAAAACCAACTGGTTTTGTGATTAAATCAGTTCATGGATCTTTTTTTTTTAAGTTCTAGGCCAAAATTATGTCATTTTATGATTTTCTTGGTGCAAAAACAAACTATATATTATAAGATCCAAAAAATTTCAAATATCAAATTTTGAAGTATTTTGAAATATTAAATATATAATATAATTGGTGTTAATTTTAATTTTAACACCAGTAAGAAATTACAACAAAAAATATGAAGTATTCTTATAAATATATATATATATATAATTAAAGTAAATAAAATCAAAATTGATTCATTGTTTATTATATATTGAATCTGTGATATAATTTTTTATAAAAACATATATTTAATTGTTACAGGTCCGAGTTTTAAAACCTTGCAACCCTAAAAGATCCATGGAAAAGATAAAACATGTGTCAGGCCAAAAAAAAAAAAGACAACATGTGGCATCTGAAGTTCAAAAAAGAGCACAAGTCCAGGCAAAAATGAAACCTGAGATCTCTGAGACACAAAAAAGAAAACAAGCCCAGGATTAAGAGGCAAGTGACAATTAGGCTAAACTACTTGGACTTAAGGGAAAGTCTTGGAAATCCCAAAAAAAAAAAAAGTCCCACATTGGAGAAATAAGAGAAAGTTTCAAAGGTATACAATGTGGAAGTATGTTGTACTACATTGTCTTAGGCATTTTGGACACACGGCATACTCCACACCAATACTCATAACAAGTTCAACTCTCCATCACAAACCTTGGACCATTACCATCAAATTTCAACAGAAGCAATTACTTCAAGAATTGAGATTTAGGAATTTGAATAAGGTGAAATTGGTTTGTTACTACCAATCAGGAATGCATATCACTTCTGATCAAATTTATTGAATTTATAGGACGATAATCCCCTTTAAGATTAAAGTTCAACAAATATCAAAATAACATGGCTTACTAGAGACATCCAGTTCTTTCACCTCACTTGAAATTGCACAGTTGTCACACATCCCTGCATAGATAAGAGTTTATTTCCTTTAAATTTATGCTCCATGGCCTCCAAAAACCAACCAAAGAAAAAGTACAAGAAAGCCATGGGAAGGTACCATTGCAATCTTGCAGTGGCTCAGCAAAGTGCTGGAAAAAGGCACTGCGCCGGCATTTCTTTTTGGACTGAATGCAAGAGAAAGGTAGTTATAGTCTAAAATTTCAGGTGCAAGACTAACAATGCCTCCAAATGCCATAAACGTTCAAATTCTTATCTTTAATAATCATTAATCAAGCAGTAGAATAGTGCTCATCAGTGACACCGACAATATGCTTATCAATAATTTAGTCTTTTGTAATCCTTAATAATTACTTGGAGTGCACCAAAAATAAAGGCTATAAATGTCTGTGTTGTTATGGTGTTAGTATAACTAAAGGCTGAGGTTCACTTATCTAGCCTTTCAATATATATTTGGTGTCTGTTCCTTTCGCTCCCTAACTTTTTCTCTCCCTATTTTCTCAAAGATAAAAACACTTGAAATGGATAAACCAACTAGACTTTTTGGGTAACTTTGCACTACTAAGCATAAGAAAAACATGTGTACCTGATTATATTAGTATGTTAAACTTAAGAATTTGTCTGTCAATGTTTCCTGCACTTAATCCAAGTCCATGGTGAAATCATACTACAGAAGTTACTATCCACTATTTCCACCACCACCAAGAGATTCTTGCTTACACATCATGCAACACTTAGTTGTGCAACACTCAGTTGTGCGCTAGACCATCAATATTTCATGACATAAGACTCTTCCCCAGACTAAGGAATAGGAAGAAGAAACAAGGAAATGACCTACCTTAAAAGGTTTTAAACAATTGGAGTAAATGAGTATTATTTGAGATCAACCATAGGTGATACAGTTTAAATAATATAGGCAAAAATACCTGACAATATCGTACTATGTCATACAAATTCTGAAGTCCTGATTTTTCATAGAAGACCATTGAACTCTGTCAAAAAAACATCATAATAATTACATAATCCATGAATCTAATATGAGCATACAGATAGATATCTAGAAGAATCCCTATGCGTGCATGTGTTTGTGTTTGACAGTATAAGAATAAAACAATTTTTAATATTTGGTTATCATATATCTAAAGATCTGTTATCTGATCCCATATTCCTCATCTTGAGGAAACTGGAGGCAACAGATTTCAAAACTCCACCAGTAACTATATATATGGACTCAACAAGAGAAGATCATATTACCCTGCAAGCTTCAGCTTTTGTGGAAAATGACATAACATGTAGAAATTTGCAGGAAAAGAGACTGTTTCCAGTATTTACCTGTCGTGGGACATCACCAGGTCTAAAGTAAAGTATACATTCAGATAGGAGTCCATCTCGACCAGCTCGACCACTTTCCTGTATGAAGGTTTTAATGAGTATGTATATATATATATATGACAAGGGAAAACTTTAACAGGGAACACAAAAACCTGATAGTATGTTTCCATTGATTTGCTCAAGCTGTGATGGACGACAAATCTGACTAAAGGAAAAAACCTACCATTAAATTTTCTCATCTCATGTGAATTAAAGCACAAGTATGATATGCATATGTAGGAAAATCCCCACAGGCTGACCATCAAAAAAATACAATATGCATTGGTTACTCTCTCTTTCCCATTAAGCCAAAAGAAAAATATTCTACTCTTTTTCCCATGTAAGCATAAAATGTCATATCACTAAATAGCATTCATCAGATCAGCACCCAACAAAGACCAAAAAGAATATTGTTTATCAAAACGACAAAAGGAATTGCGTGACCTTAAATAAAACAGTGAACCTAGAAATGAAGAAGTAAAAATACACACGCATCAACACTGAAAAAAAAACAGTATGAGACGTATCAGCATCAGAGATACTGAAATTTGTATGATGTTATGTGGACAGAGGCCATGCTATTTTAATAATAAATGAACAAACTTAATCCATTATAGTTGCCAAAGCCACCAATGGTAGTGCAGAGAATAATATATGGACAACTTATTCTAGATAAAGTCATAGAAGACTGCATGATGGCAATTTTGAAATACTAACCGTCTGGCTTGTTAATTCCCATACCAAATGCTACCTGGAATACAAATTTAAGTAAATTCAAAGGTGCCAAGCTAACACCAAAAGTGATCGAGGAAAAAAATAAAAGCAAACTTGTCAAAAAATGCAGTTGAAAAGATACATACTGTACCAACTATGACCTGCAACTTGCCATTGCTCCACCTATGCAATCACATATACATAATAGGTTCCATTAATTCATTCTATCATAACATGTCTACCGCAAAAATTATCATGTAATGTTTTAAAACCTGTACCAGACAATGAATTGGAAATCAATTGGATTACAAATCAATTAGTTCAACCAGTCCAACTGAAGGTCGAATGGGATGACATCATAACTATATCAATTAATCATGTATTATATGTATAATACATTTAACCACATAAATATACATAAAAAAAAAATTATATAAGTAACAATATAAATGAACAAATATTACTGTTAGAACCTTCCTCCTGATCCATTGATATTATTCATAAAACAAACAGAACCAATGCCATACACAGGATAATGAGACTATCAAATACTCACAAACTTAGAAAACCAACAAAACACTCAAGAAATAGTAAACATAAGGATATTCTGGCTATCGAGAGGCCAGTGCTCTCCCAAACAATGTCCTTAATATTTTCCCCACATCCCATTCCCTCTAGGGTCTTCTTATAAACACTCGCACTCTATGTCAATGCACACTCCACTCAACCTCAAGTTTCAGGGATTGTTATTCCCCACTCCTCTCTCATTTCAGCACTCTCCAGCTCATCATTTCTTTCTCTCCCCTCTGGTACACCCTTGTCACTTCTGCTGCAAGCCCAATCCCTTGAGGTCCAGCCCTTTTCTCCTTCTCTACCCTTCTTCTAATGTATGCTTTAACTGAGGCAGGTCTTACAATTACAAAATATAATATATAAATTTAAAATAAGATTATGAATTTTAAATCCTTTAGAACTCAAAATTGGGTTCTTTTGGCCCTTTATGATGCACATTATTAAACTTTATAGAGATTTATCGAAGAAAAATACGATCCAAAAGATACAAACTTTCTATTGAAGCCGGCTTTTGTAACCCATCTCAGGGTCAATTGGTTTCCACGTCTAATAAATCATGTCAGTTTTCAGTGCATCAAAATAATTCAACCATTGAAGCAAATAAAAAGTATTATGCAGATCATAAATCTTGTTGATGTGAGTGATAGCTGATTTATGTGTATCTTTTCAAGCAACTCCATGGTGTATCTGGTTGAAGCAGCAGAATGCAAGAGTCTTTAACAATAAACACCTCCCACCTCACCTTCTTTGGGATATAATTACCATCTCAACTTCATTAAGGGTTTCTTACTTTCTTCTAATGGGCTTTTCAATTGTGAACCTGCAAAGGGATTGGAAGGCATTATTGAGGTAGCATCTTGTTTTTCCTTTCTTTTGTTGTTTTGCTTCCTTTTGGAGAGGAATACTTGTCCTCCTTGTATTCCTTTGTATTTTTTCTATCTCTAATAAATTTCTTTTCTTATAAAAAAAATGGTCAAAACCTTATTTTGATCCTCAAACTATATGGTGAATTCCGTTTTGGTCCTTAAACCTTTTTTGGTTCCATTTTGATTCTCATATGTTCAACCGTTAGTCCCAAACCTGATTCCATTTGTTTTTTGTTGTTATCCCTGAGCTGGACACCTGACTTGGACAATTTCTCTCTCATACGTCCTAATAAGTGAATTGGTAGAGAGAGAAAGAAAAATATTCTTTTTTTTTTGGCCTGAAGAAAAATATTTATTCTTAGAAAGAAAAACCAACCACAAATTTATCTCCAATTTGTGACTAAGAAAGAAGATTTTTCTTTTTCTACCAACTTACTTATTAGGACACATTTGAGAACAAAATCGTCCATTTCAGTTGTACAGGTCAGAGATAATGACAGAAACTAAATGGAACTTTTTGGACTAAATGAGGAAATTTGATGATCAAAACAAAACCAAGAAAAGTTTAAGGACCAAAATGAGTTTTGATCTAAAAAAATAGCTGATTTATGTGTAAATGTAGTGTATTAACTTTCTCTTAGGATCCAGGGATCACGTATGTGTACTTAGTCATAGCAGTATAAGAGAAATTGATTCTTTTCTAAAACAAAAGCTAGTATAACTTCACTTTCCAATGGCAATGAATTCACCAAAGTGATTGAACTATATTTTACTATATTTTCTTAAGGCATTTTGTGGTATTTTATTATATTTATTGAGTTTGATAGCATGGTTTTGCCTTATGTGCATAAATTTATGTATTTTGGGCTAAAATGTGTAAGTTTTTCGTGTTTTATGTTAATATATATCTTTTGAATTTGAGATATTACACGACCTTGTGAAGTGTTTTTATGCTAGATTTTGAGTAAATATCACAAGGGAAGGACCAAAGTGAGAAGAAATGTGAAAATTGGGACCAAAAATGCAATTTGCAACTTTGAGCACAAAGCCAAGCAAGAACTAACACATAAAGCATTCAAACTATTTTTAATGAATATGTATAGCATATTGTGCACAACTGACATATTCTGATAGATATTTTACCGCATGTGTACTTGTTCCCGAGCATGAACATCCATATCTGCATGGTAATAATCTGCTGAAATTCCCCTCTCCCGTAACTCCTTTGCAACCTAAATTATTTAATTATGAAAGTATAAGTATCTATTCTACTTTACAAGGTGGCACAGGAACTAACAAATCCATGAATCAGCAAAATAGTGGAGATGCTTTATATAAGAATCCTAGTACATGGCTACATGCTGGACGCACGTTCAAAAATTGGAATCTGAAGTTAGAGTGCACTTCCTACTTAATTTGAAGTGATGTTCAATAATGGTATTAGTGAAAGCTGAGATGGTAGAACAAGATTTGCTTTCTCTCACTATATTTCCTTGCTAATTTGTCTTCTGTTCTTATCATCAACATTTAGCAAGCTATTGTACAAACTTATCAATTAAAACCAACTTTATGAATTTTACCATCAATTAAAACCAACTTCATCAATATTAGCATCCGTTTTTTATGGTCTCCATTTTCATTTGGGCCTACTTAAGATTTTTCTCTTGGACTTTTGGCCCATTTATCTTCCTAAAGAAAGTTCTGTGGTGTAAAACTAAGCAGTATGATTCATCAGGCCATAAACATACATGAACAAGAGTTACATCAAGGCATCCTATAGTCAAAAATTGATAAGCCACAATCAACTTGATGATGCAGTTAAAGAAGTGGTGATGATAGTCCACATGAAAGATTTGAAGGGACACTCTTCAGCATAGCTAATGACTGTCCTTGCTATACCCGTACCAAACACACCAAAATGCTACAAATGTTAGAATACCAAAGTGCTTTCCCCTCCTTCCTCCTACAAAAACTATAAAATTAATCCCATAGCATGTCCACAGTCTATCAGCAAATCCATTGATCACTGGAAATTCCAAATGGTTTGTTTCAACTATTTGTGAAGAATTGTCACCAAACATGTGCTATATGTCTCAAAATGAGAATGACTCACCAGTCATCACAATGAATACATTTCATTCAGGAGAACTACCCCCTCACTTGATACATTGATATCAACACTCAACAGACAGTGGTGTTTTGGGTGCTATGAGTTGCAAATTTTCACAAGAATATTTCTCTTATCACATAGTTAATTGGAGACCTCATCTTAGTCACAAAGGCAAAATTTCACTAGTGATTGTGCAATATGTATACTTAATGTGAGAAGAAACGCGAAATTAGACATACCTGCTCACATTCTTTCCTAGAGAAGCAATAAACTATCCCAGATTCCTGATTTGGATACGATTCTTGAATATATTGAGCAATTTCATCAACAACCACCTTACCAACACATGATTTCTCCTTTACCTTCAGCACAAAATAATATAAATATTTTTAGTTGGATATTTAACTCTTTCTTTTTTATTAAGAAAGAAACCAAGAATCTATTGATAGAACCATTCATTTAAATATACCACGTAAAATAGATTTGGTCTGTTGACTGTGCTGACAAATTTGACACATCTTGGAATGCGCAACATCTCCATCAGATCATTTTGAACCCTTTGAGTGGCAGTTGCCTGACCAATGAGTGACATAGCAGAAATCAAAACTATTTAATCAATTTTAATCGTAAGAATAACAAAAGATTGAAGAGAAAGACTTACAGTCAAAGCAACTAATGGAACATTAGGAAATTGAGTCTTGAGAATACCAAGGTTTTTATAGTCAGGTCTAAAGTCATGGCCCCACTGACTACAGCAATGCGCTTCCTGCAAAGGAAACACAAAATAAAATCAAAAACCAATATGTCACACACCTAAAGCAGAATTATCAAAAGACTCACTGACTTCTGCAAAACAGTGGTAACAGAGAGTCAACAATAGTGGCTCAATCCATAGTCACATGTCACAATGAACAACCTTGTTGATGACCATGTATTTGCATTAAGAAGAAAAAACCCAATAAATTAAAGCAGGAAATGAAGCAAGATCAATAGTTCAATACTCTTGAAATATTTCAGCATGCAGCACTAGAATCAACAAATATTGACTATTTAAAAAACATTGAAATTACCAAACATATTGCAAAGCAAGTCCAAGAAGTATGTAACTATGTACTCACATCTACTGAAATTAGAGAAAGACGCCCAGCATGGTGGCATTTTTCAAGTTTTGACATAAACCTCTTGCTCTTTGATATCTTTTCTGGAGTGACATACAAAATTTTGAGATCCCCCTCACCCTTATCAAGAGCCTTGTATATGAACTTCTCATTTTCCTTACTGGTTGTTGAGGTCAACATATATGCTGGGATGCCTAGAGCAGACAAACCCATCACCTAAAGCAGTCAAACCCCATCCCCCACCACCCGCCAAAAAAGGGTAATAAAATAAATAAATAAATAAAAAGGGAAGGAAAGAGATTAACAGCTTTAATACAAGGAAAGGCTCACAGGAGAAAAGTTGAAATAGATTTTAACATAATTGAACACACCTGATCCTGAATTAAGGAAAGCAAAGGACTAACAACAAGGGCAATTCCGTCCCGAAGAACAGCAGGAAGCTGGTAACAGAGACTCTTGCCACCACCCGCAGCCATAATAACTAGAACATCCCTTCCACTCATGATAGCATTAATTATCTATCATTATTGACAAATCATTAATAAACTATACGCAAAGAAGGAACAGTACAAGCTATAATGTTAATAAATATAATAATAATTTCATTACAGAGAAGAAAAGTAAGGAACCCCAACTTAAATCACCAAATGATGTCCTGATAAAACCCTCTGAGTATGATTTCTCCATATCAACAACTCTAACCCCTCTTGGATGAAGAACAAGAGACATGGAAAATACAGAGGATATCATAGCACAGACAAATGCAAAATATGACAGAAGTATCTAGCTTTCGAGAGGCCTGACTCTCTCCCAACACCTCCCAAAAATATTCTCTCCCTTTCCTACATAGCAAAAGCATTATATATTATACCTCACAAAGCCCACACCCACACCCACACACACCCAGTAAAATCGTTACACTGCTGCTCATTCCTCCTTGTCTATATTGTCCAGCTCACCTTGTTTTTTCTTCAACTTCATTCTTTCATATACCTTTAATGTGTTAAATTGTGCTTGAGTTCATACTAGCTGCTCCAACTTGGTTTTTGTTCCTTTTATTCTTTCTCATACAAGTCATGAAACTCTCTGTCCTATCATGTCCACAGTCTTAACTCTTAGGTCATCAATGGACTCTTAGCAGAACTAAAACAACAGAGAAGACACATAACCAAAATATTGAACGCATAGGTTAGAAATCAAAATGCTTAAGAAAGAGTAGACACAAAAAACTTGTCATTATGAAACATAGATAAAGTAATTAGCCTCGTAAATAGAAAATGAAACCATCTTGAGAAACATAGCAGAATTTTCATTTGTGAGTAAAATTAAATGGGTAAAGTATCAAAATGCACCACCATGGGGTTTAATCATGTGATTTATGGATAATTTAGCATAATGTTCTGAACAAAACAACACAATCCATTGTTCTGTTCCCCGTATTCTTCCAATTTCTTACTTCCTTATATATAATGTGAAATGATTAGAGTTTCTGGTATAGTTTGGGTTTTCTTCATACCTATGGTATGAGCAATTTTTAATTAACAGTTTGAATGTTTTGGGAGGCATAAGGGAATAAAGGACTTGTGAGCTGCGTTATATTTCCAGATAGTTGGTGCATAATGCTTCTATTATCAAGAGATATTTCTATTCAAAGAATCTCCTTATCATCAGAGGGGCAAGAGGGTCTTGATGCATTGATGTGACTTTTCCATTCTTTTTTCTCATTTAGTCAAGAAGAACTTCATATGCATCTTTAGTACTTTATGTTTCTCCTTTTAATACTTCATGGGAAAGAAAAAGGGAACAGCATCTATCAAATATTCAAATGTCTTCTACTTAGAAAATGGATCAGAACTGGAGACATACACCTGAAAATCATAAGAACTTAAGAAGAAACCAATAATCTGGTGCTTTTGTTGAAACAGTGAAAACATTTACGTCTTTCTTTGTTATTTGATTTGTGGTTTATTAAACATTCACCTCTCTTTGATTTGCACGATACTTTGAAATGCCAAAAATATTCAGTCTGATGTCATCTGCTTCAGAATCCCATTCAAACTTCCCAGACCAATCTTCCACAGTACTTGGAGCACCACTATTGACCTGGCTTCCAGATTCTTCACATGCTTCCAGTATAGCCTTCAGTTCTGCTTTTCTCTCATACAACTCCTCTTGTCTTTCAATCAGTGCACTTATTTGACCTACACACATATAATCATATTTAAAAAAACTGCAATATACGCCATTAAGCCACTTCCCGTCACTCATTCTTAAAACATACTGCAACCCCACGATATAGCGGCGATGATTTTTCCTTATCCATCACAAACTACTAACAATAATGTCATATTTCTGACATCGAAACAGGGATAGGCAGAAAATGAACATTGAATTATAAATTGCTTACTTAAAAAAAAATCATATCAGCATGCGCGAAAATTAAACTTTTTTGAAACATAAATGCGCAGGAGGAAGCACCTTCGACATCTTGAATCTCAACCTCTAGGTTTAGCAGCTCCTCTAATACGTCGTTGGATTCCATAGTAATTGGCAACTGGCAAGCCTTGTTTGGTAATGGCAATCCTGATTCTTCAAATAGGCAAGCCTCCGGAAAATATATAAACAAGCTCTCAGAAATCAGTTTGCGCTTAAAATTGAGAATGGAGATTGTAAAAAACTAAAAACTAAAAGGACTAAATGCAAAATTGATCTTATATCTTTGCAAAATATTGCAATTTGGTCTCATATTTTTTTGTTAGGTTGCAGGATTGGTCTCTTTTTTGGTCAAGTGAAACTAATGGTAAAACATTTTGCAAAAATATAGGATCAATTATGTATTTGACCCAAAGATATAGGATCAAATTGGGACCCCGAACTAAAGAAGTGAGACCAAATCTGCAACAAAAGAAATATGGGATCAAATTGGAACCTGACCCAAAGATATAAGACAAAAAGTGAAACAAAAAAGATACGAGACCAAATTGGGAACTGAGCAAAAAGATATAATACAAAATTTTAACTAATTTTATAGTTTTTGGTCTTTGAATCTATACTTAAAGTTGTATTTTTTTTTTTGTCATTGAATTTGACCAAGAGACCAAATCGTTGACAATTATAACAATTTAGAGATTAATTTAGGGATTGAGTAGTATATTTTGATTATTTAGAAATTAATTATTTGACTTGGCGTGAATTCAATGACGAAATAGTAGGTTTTTCTCCCCTAGGAAAGTATCCCCTAGAGTTTTTTTTATAAGAAAACCTATTATTTGATCATTTGAATTTACAGAGTCAACTAGTTAGTCCCTGAGTAATCGAAATACATGATTTGGTCCCTAATGAAAATTTGATCTTTGAATTTGATCTAATTTTATATTTTTTGGTCCTTAAATTTATACTAAATTTGCATTTTTTTTTGTCCCTAAATGTGATCACGAGACCAAATCATTGACAATTACAATAATTCAGGGATTGAGTAGTATACTTTGATTATTTAAAAACTGATTAATTAACTTGGTATGAATTTTGGGACCAAACTCGCTAAGGAAAGTATCCCTTGAATTTTTTACGAGAAAACCTATTATTTTGTCCCTGAATTTAAATTAAATCAACTTTCTGAATAATTGAAATACACGATTTGGTCCTTGAAATATTTCAATTATCAACTATTTGGTCTCTAGTGACAATTTAATCCTTGAATTTAAACTAATTTTATACTTTTTAGTCCTTGCATTTGTACTAAATTATTAATATTTGTTCCTTAAATTTGAACTAATTTTATATTGGCCAAATTGCAAATTTATTTGATCTCATATCTTTCGCTCAGTTCCCAATTTGGTCATGTATATTTTTTTGTTGCAGTTTTGGTCCTATGTCTTTGTAAAAGGTCCCAATTTTAGTCTCATATCATTTTTAATCCCAAATCTTTTAGTCAAGTTCCATATTTAATCTCATCTCTTTGCAAAAGGAGCAACCATTAGTTAATCTTTTTGTAAAAATATGAAACCACTTCTAAATCTAACCCAAAGATATAGGACCAATTCGCAATTAATTCAAAGATATAGTACCAAATATGCAACAAAAAAAGATATGAGATCAAATTGGAAACTAAACAAAAGATATGAGACCAAATTTGCACTTTAGCCTTTTTATATTTTTTGGTCTCGGAAATTTTTACTAAATTAATTCTATTTGGTCCCTGGATTCAAATCAATTTTATACTTTTTGGTCCCTGAACTTGTACTAAATTTTTACTTTTGGTCCTTGAATATGCATTGAATTTATACTTTTTGGTCCCTCAACTTGACCCAAGGACCAAATTGCTGACAATTACAGTAATTTAGAAAGTGATTATTTTGATTATTGAGAGATTGACTTGGTGTAAATTTATAAACCATAGGATTTCTCTTTCTTTTTACTGTCTTCACAGCATTTGGGAGACTCGAAATAACAATTCACAAGTCCTTTAGTCAGTCAAAAGTTAAATTGAAGTATTACAAAGAAGCATGGATTCTTGTTCGTCAAAGATCAGCTTCTATTTCTGAGATTCCGAAGCCTTGTCATATGTTTCCTAGCTTCACTGGTTTTGAACTTTTGATGATAGAATCCACTGCATTCTTTGGGTCTCAAAACTTAAATTTAACAGAATTCTTGGTGCTGGTATTGTGGAAATTGCTGGCAGGAATGAGACCGGTAGAAACTAGGAGCTTCAATCCAAGTTAAGTGACCAAGGCTATTAATTGATGACACTATAATGATAATTTATGGTATTGTATTCTTGACTAATGACATGATAATGATATTATTAATTAATAATATGTCAATATTTAAAATTGTCATGTGATCGAGCTAAAATTAAATAAGAAATAATATTGATAATTGAAAATTTTTCAAGGATTAATTTAAAAAAATTTAGGAAATGCCCAATTCTTAAAAAGAAATGATATATGAATGACCATAATAAAATTTTAGACTTTCATTGTTATTTAAGCTACTTCGTAAAATACAGAATTCACATGTAATTAAAATTTAATGTACTAAAATGTATGTTAATTTTTGACAATTCATTTTTCAAAAGTATTGAATGGAAAGTGGTAAATTATATACTTAGTTACCACTTCTCAGCTCATAGATTCATGACTTAAAGGTTGTTTTCGCCGTACTCTTTCATCCTTTTTTAAAAAAAGTTCTTTGTTCTATTAGAAAAAATAATTTTTTTTTNTTGCTGTACTCTTTCATCGTTTTTTAAAAAAAGTTCTTTGTTCTATTAGAAAAAATAATTTTTTTAATTATTTTACGTATAAATTACGTTGTTGATCCATATTCATGAGAGATACAACAAAGGTTTTACGTTGGCTGTCGCTGGCCTAACACAACCCTCTTCTTTTAATGGGTTTGGGATCGTCAATGTAAGCATAAGCAAACACAAGTAGAGTTGGAAGAGGATGTTAATCACAAGATTCAAGCAGTGTGGATGAAATGAAGAAAAGCCTCGGGAGGTTATCTGTGATAAAAAAAGTGCCACTTAAACTAAAAGAAAAATTTTACCGCACGAGAATAAGACCCGCTCTATTGTATGGTATTGAATGTTGGGCAATAAAAGGGTAGCATGAGCAAAAATTCAACGTGACTGAGATGAGAATGCTTTGTTGGATGCGTGGTCATACTATTAAAGATAAGATCAGGAATGAGGTCATCAGAGAGAAAGTTGGTGTGGCACCTATCGTTGAGAAATTGGTCGAAACACACACCTTAAGTGGTTTAAGCATGTGCAAAGACCTTTAGAGACCTCGGTATGCAGAGTTGACCAAATGGTAGAAAATTCNGCTCCAAAGGGTACCAAAGTGTTAATGAAGAATACCACACGGTACCAAAGTGTCAAGTTTCAAACCACAGGGTACCAAAGTGAAATAGGGTCAAACCACAGGGTACCAAAGTGTAATTTACCCAATTATAAAATATTATCAAGAAATTGTAGGGAATCATTTTATTATAGTGAAATTTTATCAAGGCATATGTTAAAGAGAGGCAAATTTAACAGTAAAAAAACCACACAACTCCAACAATTTTACAGTTATAATATACCTTTGAAATGAATGATAGATGCCATCTTAAACTCAATCAAGGGATGACCAAGAAAAAAAATTTCTAAACATTGCGATTTGTGAATTGTGATCTAAGATCATGACTATTAACTAGCATTACTTTTCTGTAATCATACTTCTATTAAATGGTAGACTTTATTATTAGTGACTAAACGAGATGATAAGACACTATTCACAAGATATATAGCTGCAAATCAGACTCAAAGAAACTTAGATAAATATAAAGGATTCCTTTGAGAATGAATCTGTTTACAACACCACATAAATGACTATCACATTGGAACCAAGCAAAATCCTATTGAACAATGAAAGAAAATTTAAGAATACAACAAACGGAACAAAATTAACATGCTCCTGCTCCTACATTTGTGGTTTTTGTGTTCCTACCAAATGATGAACAAAGAAACAGAACACATCTTGCCCACATTAATATTTGATGTAATGAGGCTTTACTAGGCCAATAAATAATCGGTCTGAACTCTTTGAAATTTTGAGGCAGTTAAAGATAAGCATAAATCATTAAGGGTGTACGAGTTCTAAATTAGTACTGTTAGAAAACAGTTCTACTAGCTCAAAACTTCCAGTTCAGCTTTCTTGTTATCGGTAATCAGCCTTTGTCGCTGACAAAGTGCAAATCTGGAAGCAATACGAGAAACCAGAGAGCTTCTTTCTCGTATGCACTCATTGACACCTCCTCATGACTGTCTTTCCATTTCTGGTTATAAGATGAAAAGAAGCACTCATCCAAGTATAAACCAACCTCGGGGGCAGTAGGCACGTCAATGTTTACATTCCTGCATTTTACAGATGTGAGATCAAAAGCCAATCAACATTCCTTTTTGTTTGAAAATTTCAGATTACAGAAACTAAGAAGCTTCACTTACCTCTGTAGAGCTTTGTCAATAAGCGATTCTGGTGCACAGTTTCGCATAAAAAAATGTTCAAAGAATTGATAAGATGAGTCATCCTAATTTCTGAGTTCACAGAGTATGATATTGTCTTACATTTTGCACGTGTATATTATCTCCCCAATCTTGCTACTAGCCACAACAAACAGCACTTTGTATGTCTTGTTCACATTCTTCATCTTCATGGACCAAAAACGAAAAAATGTCAATATAAAGGGAATGTGAGCGTCTACGCATGTGTATATATATACACACACAGATAAATAGATAGAGAAAGAGAGAGAAACAGAGAGAGAGAGAGTTATGAGGTGAGAACATTTCAATCAAAACCAGTATAACACTTTAAAAAAGAAAAAGAAGGCAAGCACATGGTGCATACAAGTCCAAAAGACAAGAAGATGCAGGTTCAGATGTACGATGTATTAATCACAATACAGTTACGTAAAAGCATTTTAACTTAGATCATACATCTATCTACTGTAAATGCCCAGAATTAGTGGCATACGTCAGATCATAGCCAGTGCATCATAATCTTATATCACATGGCATGATTGTATCAGTTTGAATTAAAAGTGCAATACAGCTGGGATGATAAGAATATATGACCAAACGAGTGAAACATCATGTTGATTCACAGAAGGAACCGATTATGCACATTGAAATAGCATTTGGAAGGCACCTACTCACTAATTATCACCTCATAGACCATATCAAATATTAAATATTTTAAAATCCTTGTCGATACCATGTAAGCAAATGAAGATGAGATCTCTCCATATCTCCAATAAATTAGAACCATGGATAGAAAGGAAGTTCTGCAATTTCTTTCTTAATCGTTCTATCCCAAAAATAACCCATGAGTCATGTTCTAGTTCCTACAAAATGACACCCAAATTTTGACACTAGTCGAAAGGAGCAGTAACCACCTGAACAAAGATGAAAGAGGAACCATCCACTCTAGATGATGACTTCAAGTATATTTTCAAGAATAAGAAGTCAATTTAGAGAATAAAAGAAATTAACTCATTTATCAAGAAATTGAAATATCTAAATTCATAAAACAAATAAGAAATTAGTCAAACGATTAAGAAAAGGAGGGAGCCAAAGGGTAGGAAATCTCAGCTATAATACCTCTTAAATCATCTCTGGTGATTAGATATAGTGATTCCCCACAAGGTTGATATCCTTCATCCTTCATCAATTGGGTCAATAGTCGTAACTCCAATCGTATTTCGTCTATTTGTGGATGCATCTGGTCTCCAACAACAAACACATGAACTAAACTCTTTAACTCAATCCAGCTACAACCAGGTTCTTTACTCACCCCTCGGGTTTTCATTGTCCTCCTTACACGCTCTACATCTTCCCACTTGCCCAAGGCCGAATATATACTCGATAACAATACATAAGTCGATGACTCTGGTGAGCCTAACTCCATCAGTTTCTCTCCGGCATAGGCACCAAGATCATAGTTACGATAGTTCCTACAGGCCCCTAATAATATGCGCCACAAACACAAACCATGATCAATCTTTGCTGATTCAATGAACTCTTTGGCTTCATTGAGTTTACCAGCACGACTCAAGATATCAACCATGCAAGCATAATGCTCTACTGTGGGAACAATGCCAAACTCATCTGACATCATTTTGAAATAATCCCACCCTCTCTGCACTAATCCCATATGACTACAAGTAGAGAGAAGATTCACAAAAGTGACAGGATCTGGTTTTATACCTTCCAAACACATCTCCTCAAACAACTCCAAGGCTTCCTTCCCATGACCATTTTGAGAAAGTCCTGATATCATCGCATTCCATGAAATTACATCTCTAGTAGGCATTTTACGAAAAACAAGGTACCCATCATCCAAATTTCCACACTTTGCATACATAGCAGAAAGTGCACTTCCAATTGGGACTTCTAAGACAAAACCATACTTGATAATCCGAGCATGGATTTGCATTCCCTGATCTAAAGCAGCTAGGCTAGAACAGGCTCTTAGGACACTTGCCATAGTAAGCTCATTGGGAATAACTCCCTCCGTTTGCATTTTACAGTATAGATTTAAAGCACCTTCACTATCCCCATTCTGTGCATACCCAGTAATGATAGATGTCCAAAGAACGATGTCGGGTTGCTGTAGATAATCGAAACCTTTACGAGCATCAGCTAGACTGCCACATTTTGCATACATGTCCACTAAAGCTGTCAAAATATACATGTGTGATTCATAACCCAACTTCAACGAATAACTATGCATTTGTTTTCCTTCTACAATAGTACAAAGGTCACTGCAAGCATTGATAACCCCGACAAGAGTAAATTCACTAGGCATGACTGCAGAGAGATGCATATTCTGAAACAACTTCAACGCCTTATCTGAATCACCACTTTGTGCATAACCAGTAATCATGGCCGACCATGTTATAGAATTTCTATTCCCCGACATGTAAAATGTACTAAGTGCATCATCCAAGTTCCCACACTTTGCATACATTGTTACAAGAGCATTTCCCACAGAGGTAATTGACAACAACCCATTTTTAGTGGCAAGAGAATGAATTTGCTTACCAGTGTCAACAAATTGAGGAAGTGTCAATGCGCTCAGAACACTAGTGAACACGAACTCATTCACGCCCTCTGTTTCACGACCCATGGATTCAAAAAGCTCCAAAGCCTCTTCAGCCAGCTCTTGCGTAGCATACCCAGATATCATTGTAGTCCAAGAAACCGAATTCCTCTCAGGCATTCTATCAAACACCTTGCGGGCCTCACCCACAAACCCCGTTTTACAATACATATTCAAAAGCGAGCTTCCAACGAATACATCGTGAAAACTCGCAGTCTTAATAGCGACTACATGCCCTTGTCGGCCGCCAGAAATGTCGGAGAGATTGGAAGCGGCGGTGAAGACACCGACAAAAGTGTGGGGATTAGGGTATGTGTTCTCTGCCCTCATGCGGCGAAAGAGCTCCATGACGAAGGAAGAGCCAGAGTGGCCTTGCTGCGAGTAGCCATTGATGAGGCAATTCCATGAGACGACGTTCTTGTTGGCGATTTTGTTGAACACAAGGTTAGCCTTGGACAAGTGGCCGCACTTGGCGTAGAAATTGACGAGGCGATTGGCGAGGAAGATACAAGAATGCGAAGGGCTTTTGATAATCT
>QANZ01016833.1:0-66054 GCA_003254925.1 Chamaecrista fasciculata
TGCCACCGTGTTTTCAAAGTCTCATTTCCAATTTCCAACATTTGCACAGGAAATAATGAAAACGTCTTTTAGACGTTTTCAGATTTTCAGCCAAATTTAGAAATGTTTTCACAAAATTATTTTTGAAAATGAAGACCAAATATGTTTTTCCACTTATTTCCTATTTTTTGTGAAAATGAAAACTGAAAATTAGCCTACCAATCAGGCCCTAACTTTTAAATATTCAACAACCAAATTTTGTTAATAATGCTGTCAAACATTGAAGTTAAATAGTACATATACAATAAAGCAAAGTATTTGATAAAATAATATAATTATCATGGTTAATTCTTAATTGGATGAAGTGGTGTGGTCCTAAAATTGAATCCAAAGCCCGAGCGTGCCTGACTGAAACGATGTGGCATCAGTAATAGACATTTGAATATTTGATGATTCACGCTTTAATTTTCCATAGCGAGCAACAAGCCCAAAACGTAACGTTTTGGTGAAAAAATATGAGTTGATGGGTAACTTATGAGTTGACTTAGCCCAATCCAAAGTTTAATAGGTCAACTTTTTATTCAACTCATTTTGATATAATTTTTAAATGATTAGGTCATGATTAATTTAAAACGTAGTTGAGTTGGGTTGAATTAATAGTTTCGGCAATCAATGAAATAGATTAAAAAAGCCAAAAAAAAATTGAGAAAAAGAAAACAAATTGAGAAGTCTCTAGAGGTTGAGAAAGAGTTTAAGATATTTTTACAAGTTATCGATAAAAACAAAATTAAGTATTCTTTAAAATACTACTAATTACTGTCAAGATTCACAAGCATTATTAAAATACTACTAATTAAGTATTCTTTGTATTATATAAAACACTTTATCATTTGCAACCAATGACCCCTAACACAAAAATTAGAGTTTTTATTCACTTTGTCGTTCGCATAAATAGCAGTTTCATGATTCAAGAATGAGAAAAAAAAAGAAAAGAATGCAGTGGCCCCACCCTTTCGTCATCCTCTCGATGGAGTGGTCATAGATTCATAATTAGTTAAAAGATAAAATTGATAAAAATATCAAACATTAAGAATGAAATAGACAACAAAAAGAGATTAAAGATGAAATTGACAATTAGTGTAAAGTTTAGGGGCGAAATTAGTATTTTTGCCTTAATAAAAAAACACAATTCTTCTATTAAAAAATTACAATAATATTATAATTTTCAGAAACCAAAACAATATTTTCAAAGTTGAATTTTGAATTCAAATATTATTTATTTTTCAGAACATAACTTACATCCCAATAAAAATATCACTATGCAAATTCAAGATTTGGATATTATTTTTTTATCATTAATATAATAAAATATAACTTTTTTAAAAACTATAGTTTAATTCATAGATATTATTATCAACAAAAAAAAATTCATAGATATTGAAAATAAATTTTTTTAGTCCCTATATAAAATTAATATAGACTAAAAACATATATTTTTAATATTTAAAGATTAAATTATAATTTCAAGATAAATTTAAGAATTAAAAATAAATTTACTCAATTTTTTATTTTTTTATTTAAGGCACTGTAAAATATTAAAGTAGATACATTCTCCAACCTCCAATACATTAAAAAAAAAGGTTAAAGATTCATTTTGGTCCTAAATGTATGCCCTAATGTTATTTTGGTCCATTATGTTTCAAAATGTTTAAATTGGTCCTAAATGTTAGCAAAATGTTTCATTTTGGTCCTAAACGTTAGTAAAATGTTTTATTTTGGTCCCAAATTATTGAATTTGGTCATATTTCTCTCATCTCATCTAGTTCAAAGACTTTTTAAGAGGAACTCATAGCTCTGAATTCGTCACATTCGAATTTGAAACAAGAGAGATATGATCAACTTTGCTTGTTAGACCATGAAATGAGTAGTCCACTTTTAGGACTGATTTGACCTAGTTTGCTGACGATCTCAACTGGATAGAGAAAGTACTATTTGAGAACAATATGTAGCTCTAAACTAATCACGTTTGAACTTGAAACGAGTCATATTCATTAGTTTGGACCAAAATGAAATATTTTACAAACATTTAGGACCAAAATAAACCGTTAACAAAAAAAAAGTGACGGTGAAAACAGCAATACCTCGTCCTCTTTTATTTCCTTTTCCTCCCTCTTCCTTTCATTTCAGTTCACTGTAAATGTAATAAGTCTTCTTTGTTTCTCTCTCTCTCTCTTGTTTATTCTCGTGAAATTCTATTCTAGCTTTGAGGTAAACAATCGCAAACGTCATCGTCTGCAAAGATACGATCTGCCATTTCCATTCACAGTAAGTTACGGAGTTTGCGTGTTTCTTGGTTTTCTTCTTCTCGAATTTCTTTGTTTTTTAATATTTTTTTTATGAGTTCGGTTTTCTTTTTTCTTTTCCTTTTTTCATACACACAAAAGACAACTTACGCACAATCCTATTGTTGCACCTTAGTAAGAAGCCTTCACTGCTTTCTAGCTATGGTTTTTTGAAGCTTTATCGAGAAAAAAACGCGTTTGCTTAACTTTTTTTCTTTTTGTTATGGGATGGTTGAAGGGGAGAAGATTGTTTTCATTGAAAATTTAATGTCAAAACAAGCAGGACTCTAAACAGATTTTTATTTGTTCATTATATTAGTGTGGTCTGGAAATTATTGAAGTTCTTCTGGTGGAATCTGTCATAAATTTATGATTTATGAATATGATTATGTGTTTTGGGTCACCTGAAGTTTAGGAGTAAGATTTTCAAGATTCTGCTGATAAGATGTTTAAGTTTGAGAAATTTGGTGGAGGAGTAGACTAGCAGTAGTTCCAACTTATAACTTATAACCGTTTCCTTTTATAGTAGGTTTTGAGACTGGAATTTGATTTTGATTGCTTTCTCCTGCTTAAATTTGTCAAATTGAATTTTGTATATCTATTGCATACTAAATTAATGGAGTATGTCAAGATTCAAGTGCATGAGTGTATCTCAGAAGTTAATGTGATGAGACAAATTATTCGAAAACCTGCCAATTATGGATTTCCGATGGCCTTTAGGTTCAAAATATTTGATGTTATTTTGGTTCATACCTGAAAAATTACTGACTAGGAGATTAACAATTTCATTAATGAGTGATAAGATTGGGTTTAGAAGGATAAGCAGTCTGTGAGGTATGATTGTTACTTACTGCTATAAGGAAGCAATATACATATATTGAAATGAAGGACTGGTTTGCACTTTAAATTTAGCTATTACTTGGACTATTTAAGTAGCAGTTTTTTCTCGTAAAAGTTCTGATACATGTCACCATCTCTTTTAGCTTTATGCATTGTGAGGTAGCTTGGCAGTTTTGAAGCAACTTTCTAGGCTGTTTATAGACAATGGATTTGTCTTCCTAATTTGGAGGTCCTTTTGCTATCTATTATGGTTGTTTAGGATTAAAAAGAGGAATAAAGTGCTGTGGAGTTAATGGAGACAAGGGTAGTATGAGATGCACAAATCTCATACCAATTAGTATGTGATGCTTGGTGGATTACTTAGATGAATTGTTTCTCCCTCTCATGCCCCAACAACTAACATTTAAGGGAGGGTTCCTCAAGCTCCCTGTCTGAGTGTGATTTTATGATTATAAGCTGTAAAACAGTTAAGAGTGGCTTTTTTATATAATCTTATATGCAAACGAACTAGGTTGCTTTTAAGCTGATGCACTTTCTTTTATGGCCTCTTTTCCTTTGATGTTTTCATTTGGGTTGCTTTTAATTTTTCTGAATATTCCCATAATAAAATTTAATATTTGACCTGATAATTGTATAAACCACTTTGATCTGTTGCATAGTTGCATGGTTTTAGATTGTAAAATTGCATCACCTGATGTGGCTTTATTATTTCAGATCTATTTCCTAGATTCGTAGGCTGTCGTGTATGGAATGTAAAAGGGATACTAACAAGCCTAAGATCTTACTGTGCGTCCATGGGTACCCATCAAAAAATACATTCACCAGGACAAATGGGATGCCTAGTCAATGATCAATCTTAGCAGGCAATATTTGTATCTAATAATAAATGAAAACTTTTTTAGTTTAGATTCTATGGTTGACCTTCCCTTTCCATAGTTAGAGTTTACCAGTAAACCTTTAAAACAATTTACTGGTTTATGTGTTTGTTTAGAGATACCTTGTCTGATGATTATTCATATCTTAGCCCTGCTTTTTTCTAGAAGCTGACACAGGCACATCTCAATAAAAATACTCAGAAGTTGGAGTAAATTTACCCAAGCCTTAAGGTTTTTTGGCAAACTAATTTCACAATAATTAATTGATTTGCTCCCGTAATTGTTATGAGTTGACAGGAAAGAAAGTATTAGACAATCTTTGAGAAATTTAAACTACTTTTGACCGAAACATAAGAAATTTAAACTATTATTGGAACTATCTTTGATAGAATGAACATTTGAAGACCATTAGTCTGTCTATAATGAATAGAACCTTTTAGATGTCGTGGTTCTTTGGACTAACATGCCTAAGTTTCTGTTAAGAACTGTGTACTTGGTGTGCTTTGGCAATATATGCTGTTTTTTTAGGATAACTTACAATATATAACTTGTACCATGACTACTGCATCATGGATAAGTAGCTGAAGCCTTTTAAAGATGTTTAGGGATGGTGTTTGTGCATGTTTGTGTCAACACACACACACACACACACCCCTCAATCTCTTTGAGATCTTTTGCAGCTTACTGACCCTATTTCCGTTTCTCTCTTTTTTGCCCCTAGTTTATCTAAGCAAGTTGGAAGTGAGGTTGAATATGCTTGTTAGTGGTGATATAAGCATATATTTTTTCCATTCATTTTTCTGTGATCTGATTTTTCTAAATAACAAAAAAAAAATTTCTTTGGATTTTTCTAAAATCAATCTTAAGTCTTAACTGTAATATATTCTGAAAATGTGGTTTGATATACGGTACTTATTTATCATGATGATGCAAAATGGGGATATTCTTATGGATTTTGTGATAGTGGATTTGGACAAGGGAAATGAGGGAGAACAAAGCTCTGTAGAAGTGAGTACGAGTATGTTAAATGGAGTTGATTTTCAAGAACCCTATGTTGGCATGGAATTTGATTCCGAAGAAGCTGCCAGGAAATTTTATGTTGAATATGCCAGGCGGGTTGGCTTTGTGGTACGCATCATGCAACGTCGTCGTTCAGGAATTGATGGGAGGACTCTTGCCCGTCGACTTGGATGTAACAAACAAGGATTCTCTCCAAATAATAAAGGTGCAATTGGACCAGAGAAAAAGCCAAGACCAAGTGCACGAGAAGGCTGCAAGGCAACAATTTTAGTAAAGATGGAAAAATCTGGAAAATGGGTTGTTACAAGATTTGTAAAGGATCACAACCATCCTCTAATTGTTGCAGCAAATGGATTCAGCACACCGGTGAGCTTTCTTTTTGTTTAATTAAATCTATATTGTTGATTGTATAAGTTCCTTTTTTTTCCTGTGTTTGATTGAGAAAACCTATCATGTAGTGTATGTGAGCATGCAAGAGCTGTGGATGAAAGTGATATATGTTTCAATTCTCTGCTATATGTGGATTAAGTTTTTTGTATTTTATGAATAATATCTGTCCTTACTAGAGGCATCCCCTATAATTATAAATTATAATAACTTGCATTACCTTCATATCTGAAATCTCAACATATGTTTTGTAAGTCACTCAAGTTGATTGATGTTTATTATTATTTTTTCTTGTCAAAAACAAATGAATTGGATAAAGACAAACTTATTGTTAGATTTTTGGGGATTCTTTTTGTCAGTAGTACTGCTGATTTTGGTACCCATACTACACTTTTTGTGAAGTTGTTGTAATTAATAGTTAGATTGTATTTTGGCAGCAATCTCTTCTAAAAACTTAGTTTATGCCACATCAAAAGTTTCTGAGTACTGTGTTTAGATAAAAGTTTTCTAAGCTGTGAGACTTCAGCAATTTATTTTGAGGCTTCCAATATAACTCGAGCTTTGGAAGGGTATGAAAGAATGAGATCAAGCGAAGCTACAAATTTGCGGTAGTAATAGTGCTGGCACTCTATGGCATTTGATTGATTAAATTTTTTACAAATTGTGTGTTTAGCAGCAAGCTTTTTGTTTTTAATATTGTGGATCATGCTTCTAGAGTTCAGGAACCTTTAATGTTAATTGGTGTACATTCTTCTTCAATTTCAAGAATGATGGTTACCAATTGCTTACTAAGAGACCTCCATGAGTAATTTGGTTGTTATTCACTAAATAAAGTGCTGTGCTAACTTATTGCAATTCAAGCTTGAATTCCATAATTTTTTTCTCTCACTCATTCTGGTTGTCAAGAAAGCTCTTAATTCATCATGATAATTGTTAATACCCAGTAAAAGATGTTTCTGATGTATCTATTGTATGCCCCATTAACTACATGGACTAGTCTTAACTAACTTGGGTGAATTATGGAATTATTTTAGTAGCTGAAAATTGTCCGAATTGAGGATTAATTCACTGGCTTCTATAGATTATTTTTGTTAGATAAAAGCCAAACTGCTGTCAAATATCTTTGAGATAAGGGTAATGAACGGTTGAATTGCATATCTTCATGCATATTTAATGTATGCCTTTTGTTGCTTGTGAATGATTTCTAAGTCTCTTTTGTTTTTGTTTATTTCCTCCTTGTCATATCAGAGTCGAGAATTTGTTCTGAGCCGGGAAAATGGTTGTTCTGTTTACTGTACTCGGTTGAGTTCAATTAGAAGCAGCATAGTTGAGCATAGAATTTTTCAGATAAATGTCAACTGTAAGGCTCTTACTTAGGTCTTATCATTTGAGCCAGAGCTATAATTTTTCCTTGGCATAAAACGTAGAGAGAACTAATAATTCAGTTTGGAAGGGGGAAATTATAACAAAAGATACATGGTCAAACAAGAAAAATGACTAGTCTAAATAATAGTTTCCTCCAAATCTCCTTATTGAAAAGGCTATGGTGGGGAGCTGGGAAGTAAAATAAACATATAGTTAGGGATTGAAGGGGTTACAACTGACAATTGACATTAAATGTTCTATTTAGGCGGTAAATGAATCAAGCTATTCATGAACTATTCCAATTTGACTCCTTAAAAGCTTGAATTTGGCTCTGGTTTGTTTATTAAATGAATGAATTTATTAAACGATTCAAGCTTAAAAAATTGGGGCTTTACTCGTTGTGCGTATGAATATTTCAATTGTTAAAAAGTATTATTACTAATATATATAGTATTTATATAACTCATGGTTTTATTCTATTTGTGAAGAATTAGATACCAAATACCTATATAAAGCTATAAAGCCATATTCTAATTCGAGAAAAAAGTGAAGAATGTGATATTGGCCTGGTTTCTTTAGAATTGGATATTGTTATGGGAATCTTAAAATCTTTCTACTTCATTGTTTGGTCTGTCCTTTGTTTTTGTTGCTGTAATTCTTTTCTTTCCCCAACTCCACTTTGATCTATATATCTTTTCTGTTTCGGAAAATGAAGCAATTTTCATCTTCTTGCAGGGTGATAAAGACAAGAAAATTGAGGAACTTACTATGGAATTAGAGCGCCAAGATCAATTATGTGCTTCTTATAGAGAAAAACTACTCAGTTTCATGAATAATGTGGAGGAGCAAACACAAGAACTGTCAGAAAAAATTCAAGTTATTATAGAAAATTTAAGGAAAGTTGAATCAGAAGTGCAAAAAAATTCCTGCAATGGAAAGTCTTTGAGTTTAACCTGAGTTGTAAATTAGCCTTATACTGTACATAATTCCACGTCCAACATCACTAACCATTTACTGAATATATTAGTGTGTTACACAATAGAATCAGGCTTGAATTAGTATTTTTGTAGTTTTAACGTTTGTTTTCTCGGTTTTGCCAGTAGTTTTCTTTTTAATTTTGTTTCTTTAACTATTAATTCGGCTTTAAGATCTAGGGTTTAATTTTCATCCTTTTTTCTTGAACTCTTTAATCATCAGATCTATAAAATGACAACCTACAAAGACATTATCATGTCTGATTTAGTAAATCTATGAATATCAATTTCTTATGAAAATTTTCTTACTTGGTTTTTCATTTCATAGTTGAATTTGTCTAGATCGCTAAGGCAAACCAATTGACTGAACCATTTAACACTTAAAAGACACAATTATGGTTAGGATAAAACTTGGTTATTATATTTAATATGTTTACTACAATCTTTATGTGGGATTAGATGAAAAATGCATGCTCTTTACAACTACATACCTCATGCATGTCGAAACCTAAATTTAAACACTTAGAAAACCTTGCTTTAGTTTTCTCTCTCTCTCTTTTTCAGATTGGGCCAACTCCTTTTCTGTTTCATCCTATAAGCCATGGAAAATCAATCAAGTTTCAGGATGGTTACACATCCACATGGATAAGAGGAGCAAACTGCAAACACCAAAAATTACCAACACCTCCAAAACTGAAGTAGAAAATGCAAAACATTGCTTAGATACTTAAATCATGCCATCTAAAGCATCAAATGAATTATATTGTAATAACACAATTGAGAGTGATATAAACCAGAAGAGATCTTTACAACAGATATATCACTACTTTTTCTCACTACTGACAGATCTAGCTACTAAACCTCCGCAGCATCCAAATTTTATTAGGCTTGCAAAGGAAGAATGTAACCCCCAAAGAACCATTGTAATACTCAACACCTAAATCTTGCGTTTGACTAAATACATCCATCTCATAGACAATGGAGCACAAAAACTTGCTATTGAGTATCCGAAGGTTTTTCAACTCCATTCTCAAGTTGTTTTACACTACTAACAACAAGGTCTAGTTTCCTCGATAGTACTTCTATTTGCTCCTCGACATCTCTCAGAAGGGAAAGTAACAGCTTGCGATACAGTTGACACAGCTGATCCTGATGCTGAAGTTCCTTGGTGAGATCTTGAATCTTCTTATCCTTTGACTCCTAGAAGTAGAAGCAAACAAATATTTTTCATTAAGAATTCATAAATGCATTAATCTTCAAAATTCCAAAAGTTCTTTCTGCATGGTGGCCATATGGACACTAAATATACACGTCTGAAAGTGAAAATGTGTGTGTGAGGAAGCTGCACCCTAAGATGATAACATGGCAAAAGTTAACTTCTAAGGAATTTTCTTTGTATTAATCTCTCCACTGTGACCCAATCTTGCTTTTGAGATTCCAAAACAAATTTTCATTATTATAATTTCATTACATGGCTCAAGGGTCAAGATGCAAAGGAAACCAAAAAAAAAGTAAAAAAGAAGAGGGCAATGACTGCAGCATTGTAGACCAGTAGGCAACCATGAACCACTTTCCTAATTTTTAGTGCAAGTCGATGGGCTAATGGCAATTGTAAATAATGCCAAGTCAAAATTGGTGCCGTCAAAAGGTATGGTATAGCTACAAGGATGAATGATGTCAGATAAAGAAAATAAAAAATGACTAGCTGAGATTAGAATTGTCTAAGCAGCTCCTTTTATTTTGTCACTCTTCTTTCTTTTCCCTCTGTCCACAAAAAGTTACAGGTCACGCCAATGACATTCACTATAACATATAGGTTATGGACTTATGGTCTTAAACAACTAGCAAACTGGAATAAGGAAATCAATTATAAATATGCTCCAATTCCCAAAATATTTATAGGATGAGAAACCAAATCATGCATACAAAAACATATATTACATTTTAAACCTTGTGGAATAGAAAACTTATCTTGGCACTGTCTAAAAGTTTGAGGGAATGAAACATGAATTTCGTAAGATTTTTAACTTCCCAGAACAAGTAATAAGCTTGTAATTCTTACACATCATAAGCAGAGCAAATAGCAGACATAAATGACAAACAGACAAGATAGAAGATCCCTTGTCAAAATTTTAAAATGCTCAAACTTAGTCTCTTCTTTTTTATAGACAACCAGAAACTTTTCCTTGATTTGGGCAAGATAAAATGAAACAATTCACATATTTTAAACCAAATATTCTGCTGGAAAATTCTCAGTATCAGAAATCTTTTCAATATCGCTGTCTAATAATTAAAATCCAATTGCAACAACCAACTCGTCAACAGTATTCAAGATTAGAGACTAATAGGCTATTACTTAAAGACACATCAAATGAAATAATTACTTGGTTTTACATTTCAGGTGAAGATTTATAATAGATCAATTGATCAAAATAAAAGGGGGGGCATCAAGCTCAACTATACCAATTTAAAAAAAGACGTAGGTGATACAAAAAGATAGAGGATAAAAGAACTGACTTTTAATTGTCAGCAAATGAACAAGATAAAACTCACCAGAGTTTTAAAAGAGGAAGGACAACCAGGAACTTGAAGAGGATGGCAATGTTCTTTCGCAAATTTAGTAATAACCCATTTCCCATGGTTGTTAACTTTAACCAACATCATTGCATCACAACCTTCTCTTATGCTAGCCCGTGGTCTCCGAACAGGCCTTGTTCCATTTTTTGGTCTAATATAATAACCTTGCTTATTACATGAAATCCGACGAGAAAGTATGCTATTGTCAACCTCTGACCGTTGGCACCGATCAAGACGCAAGGCGAATCCTTCTTGCTTTGCATATTTAGCATAATAATCCCTAGCAGCCTCTTCAGACTCAAATTCCATACCAACATATGGTTCTGTAATTGATCTGTCTGCACATGGTGCTGGTACTTTCTCCACAGAACTTTGAACAGTTCCTTCCTCAGCTTCCAAATCCACTGATCACCCGTCCAAAAATACATTCAATGAAAGTGTTCAGTAATAAGCTGATCAACAAAAACCTTGCTTATAATGTAAAAGTAACAAATCATTGAAGAATAGTAATGGTTCAAATGAGAAATAGAAAAATCATAATTTTAATTGGAAATTGAATACATTTGCTAAATTCATTCAATGTGCAACTACAATTCCTCAAACTAAATTAAACCTATTTTCATAAAGGAAAGGGCATCGTTCGTTCAATAAAGGACACATCCACTGCTACAGAAACTCGAATCCCAATTTCCACAACAAACACCCCAAATATTCAAACCCACATTTCAAAACAGCCGAAATACTCGGCTAATCAATTTGCTGAGAGAATCCGATCCTAATTGAACACACAAATAAAAAATTAAAAAAAAAAAAGCAAAAAACAAAAACAAAATTTCTGCCTATATGAATTGCCCAACGAGAAAAAGATAGAAACTTAAGTAAAGAATAAATCGAAGAATCCAGCAAAGTTACTTGTTAGCTATGGCCTATGGCGGGAGTTCATAGAACGCGCTCCATCGAAGGAAGTGAAGAAGGAAGGCGTTTTCAGATCGCAATTGCTTCCAATACGTAAGCAAGTATCAAAGGAAAAGCATTGGATTAGATGATAGATTTCTGCGTCAAATTCACAAACACGAGTTGCGTCAAAAATCAGGGTTCAGTTCATCGCACAGTCGAGGTGCGTGTGGAACAGCACTGAAATTTTCCCCCTTAATCACACACCAAAAAATAAATATAAAATACATATATAAAGTTCAAATCATAAAGGTCAAATAGTCATTTTAGTCCCCAAACTATGGGGTTAGTTTTATTTTAGTCATCAAACTATTTTTTGTTCCATTTTGATCCTCAAACTATGGGGTCAGCTTCATTTTGGTCCTCAAACTATTTTTTTATTTCAGTTTAGTCCTCAAACTATAGTTTCATTTTAGTCCTCAAACTTTTTTTTATTTCAGCTAAGTCCTCAAACTATGGTTTCATTTTAGTCCTCAAACTATTTTTTTATTTTGTTTTAGTCGTCAAAATGTGATTTCATCTTATTTCTACCATTTAAGGACAAAAAGAAAAGTAACCCCATAGTTTGAAGACTAAAATGACCATTGAACCAATAATAAAACTTTATCTTTTAATGATGGCCAAAGTGCGAATTTGATTTTGTAACTTTGCTTCAGGTCCCAAATCAGTCTTATAATTTTTTGTCTCAAACTTGGTTCTGTATCTTTGCTTTAGGTCCCAAATCAGTCTTGTATCTTTTTTTGTCTCAGTTTTGGTCCTATATGTTTTGAAACCCTCCCACCGTTAGTCCTCTGTCCATTTTAAATTGCAGTTTAGTCCTAAAAACTTCAAGTCTCTTTCACTTTAGTCCCTGACTATCAAAATGAAAGTGAAAGAGCATCCGGAAGATTCTCAAACCTTACATCTTGGTCCCTAATCCATGAATTCTTCAAGAAATGGAATAGAAATACAAAAACAATACAAATTAAAGCAAATGACAGAGAAAACCAAAACTGAAAACGCATAAAAATTTAAAACCCACTGGAAAACGTACGGAAATAGCCGAGAAATTCAAGAACTCATTTAAAAACCTCAATCCTCACTGAAATCTCACTCAAATAATCGCCTTCAAATGTTTTAAGAAAGAATTTTCGAAAATTCAAATTTTTGAAGAGGGAAGTGATAGAAGATTCCCTTGCATTTGGTGATTCCAAGAGAGAAGTTCTGAAATCCCTTATATTTCTTCTATCACCTCCCTCCTCAAAAGTTTGGATTTTCGAAAATTCTTTCTTAAATCATTTGAAGGCGATTATTTGAGTGAGATTTCAGTGAGGATTGAGGTTTTTGGATGAGTTCTTGAGTTTCTCGGCGATTTCCGTACGTTTTCTGGCGAGTTTGGGGCATTTTCCAGTGGGTTTTAAATTTTCTACGTTTTCAGTTTTTGTCTCTCTGTCATTTGCTTTAATTTGTGTTGTTTTTGCATTTCTATTCCATTTCATGAAGAATTCATGGATTAGGGACCAAGATGTAAGGTTTGAGAATCTTCACGGATGCTCTTTCACTTTCATTTTGATAGTCAGGGACTTGAAGTTTTCAGGACTAAACTGTAATTTAAAATGGACGGAGGACTAACAGTGGAGGTTTTCAAAATATATGGGACCAAAACTGAGACAAAAAAAGATATAGGACTGATTTGGGACCTAGAGCAAAGATACAAGACCAAGTTCAAGACAAAAAAAATTATAGAACTGATTTGGGACCTGAGGCAAAGTTATAGGACCAAATTCGCACTGTGACCTTTAATGATTGATGTAACAAACGAAAATAATAGTTAAAATTATTTAATTTTTAAATAAATAAAATGTTATAAAATTTAACATTATAAGTAATTAGTAAAAGAGATGTAGATTTTTTTTTTTTGAGAAAATATTTATAAAACTTTATGTTATTTTTTATTTTTACATAAAAAAAGGTAAATTCTTTTGAGAAAAATAATAAAAATTTTTGTTTTGACTTTAATTTAAAGAAGATACAATTTTTTTTTTAAAAAAAATAGGATATGATAAATTTTGCTTGATTAAGGTTTTTATTAGAAAGTTGGAAAGTTCAGCATTTGTGATAGTGAAATAATCCAACTGATGAACTTGGTTTTGGTCGGGGGTCATTACCTGGTTCGGTGAGGCAACTCTGGGTCGGAAGTCGCCTGCAAGTCAATGAACACACAAGGGTGGCCCTGCGATTCACCTCCGATGCTTAAGTCAGTAAAGGGTTGGGCGCAATAATCTCAATAGACTAGTCAGAGTGCGTACCTTTGCCCAGTGTAAAGGATTCTCCTTTTTATAGTGAGAGCTTGGGAAAAGGTGAATGATGGCAATGATTATTGATGATATCGCTAACAAATTATAAAAATTAAAGTTCGATAACTAGTCCAAAGAATAGGAAAATTGACTCAAGAATTTAAAGTTGTTTCATATTCAACTTTAACAAGGATTAAACTAAACTAGCCATGTAGCCAGTAACAAGGCGAGGGAGGCAGACACTCCTTTGATCATTAGCAACAAGCTCTTGGCATCAAAAATCTGTGGAGAAGAAGACAGAGCATGGCCTAATTTAGACAAACAATCAGCCACCATGTTGGACTCACCAAAAACATGCCTCACCACATAGGAATCCAAATGGTTTCACAGTTTACCACCAATCTGATTAATCCAAGTTTGTGCTGGTTTTCTCCAAATCTATTTTTGATTTTACTATTTCTTTATGAAAGAATTGTTCCAATACTAAATCGACTCTGATCTGAGCATTTATGTCGAAAAGCTTTCAATTTATCGTCAAATTTAAAGAGAAGTTTACGACATCTTCATTCGTGAAAAAAAAACATTTATAATATGGAGGGAGTATGATTATAAATGTTTTGTTAACAACACAAAATCATATTATCATATTATGATTCATGTATTGTTAGATTTTATTATTTGATTGTAAGTGCCCTTTGGTTTTTTTATAATATAATTTGGCTTTAATGCTTTTCTTAAAAAAAAAAAGTTAATACTTAATAGTATGTCATATTTAAACTATTTAATAAAATTAAATGATGTTTTAAATATATTAATATATATTAATTAGTTACTTGTTATATATTAATTCATGAGTGCTTTAATTATATAAAATCTATAAATATTTGATTATCAGTTTCTAAAATCTATAAAATCACCTATTTAAAGGAAAATCCAAGTTTTAAAACCCCCGCTAAGATCATATAGAATTTGACTCAATCAATTGCTCAATTTTGATTAGATACACAGCTAGATGATTAAAATTCGGTTAGAATTAGGCATAATTAAATTTGCTCAGCACTAATTTTATGCCAAATCCACTCTTTTATATATGCCATTTTGGCAAATCCAATTTTGAGAATTCACACCAAACCAGAATATCCTAATGAGGTATTAAATATTTGTTCAAAAAAAAATGAGGTATTAAATATATGTTAGGTAGCTTCACCACTTCATCATTTTCTTGACTGAAGTTATGATATTATGTACAACTATGCAAGAGTTTAAACTACTCATCATCGTTCTCAGAATCAAAATACTTTATCTTCACATCTGCATCTTCTCCAAGCTAGACGCCAATGTGAATTTGAGCCAATACATGTTGTATACTGTAATTTAGAACAAAACTTCATCATCATTAAAATGTAAGTGGTGGAAGTAGAGGAGGAAGAGAAAGCATGAATGATGTTATGCAACATAATCCCATTTTAGACTTGCGAAATCAAGACTAACATTAGCAACTTCAAAGCCATACTCAATAAGTGGAAGCAAACATACAATCTGCATTCAAGGTTAAACAAAAACCTCAAGATCCATCCAGTCATTCAAAACACCCAGAACCCAATTTTATAATTTCAAATTAGAAATAAGAAAGTTTAATGAACCCTCCAGTGACTCAATATGGAGGCCGACAAACCACCATGGGCGTCGATAAACTGGTTTTGGGGTTGATCCAGATTAACCAAGGGTCTTCAAGACTTGGGAATGCAAGTTAAATATTTTATGTAAGAGTTTGCCTTTGTAGTCTTACCTGGCTCGAATGGAAATAATCTTTGTCTAGACCATTAAAACTGATAGGCAGGAAATACTAATGGTTGATACCAAAAAAATAATATAGATGCCAGAAACGAGTGACAATTTGCACTGGGCCAGCTGAACTACAATGATGTGTTGTTGAACTTATATTCCAGTTAAAACTTTCACAATAGGAAGTTTGAAATTTCACTTCCAGAGTACATCATTATTCATTTATCAATATTTTGGCTGTATGATAAAGATGATCAAATTAATTAGATCTTCTTGGGCTGTTGAACTAGATTCATCCCACAGTATTCAAATTATGGTTCCCTGTTACTTACTGCAGTAATCTATCATTGAAATGTAAAGGGTATTCCTTTTGTAAGATCAAATTTAACTGGTTTTAACCACATCCCACATTCTGGCATCCTGCAACCAAGAAAAATTTATAGCCACAAATTTCTAACATCACTGGATGACAAAAGATATGTTTACCCAGAAAACTGGTGCTAGTTGTCATAATTTTCTATACTATTGAATAATCAATGTTAATATATTTTATAACGACACCACAGTAATATTGTATCCCGCATAAGCAAACACCATAAGATCTTTCAAATAATTGGCAAGCAGCTATGTCAGGCAGTAGACGGAAGATGGAGAGAGGCAGAGAGATCATACCAGTTGTCCTTTCTCAAGTCCAGTGGTACAAAATTTATCATGCAACGGTCATTCACCTGTAGCAAAAAGAGTAATTAAATAACAAGACGATACAATTTTTTTTTTAAAAAAAAGAAAAAGAAAAAAGAAAAACAGGTATCTAAGTATTTGTGTGTTTCAGAACTTAATCAATTTCAATAGTTCAGAGTAAATCTTGACTGTACGGATATCTTAAACAATAATTGCTCTTTGTATTTATCTGTTAGTTATTAATAACACAGGTTTATCCTGCAACTAGCCCATTTCCCTTTATTTTAGCCTTCTGTTATTCGTAAGTTGTTAGCTTATCTGTTTAAATATCGAGCAAGGTATCGGAATTACTATCCTAGTTGTATTGGAGCTTGGTTCCCTCTAAGGGCTTATTTATCAAGAGTTATCAGTGTTCAGATTATGGCTCTTGTCTCTTTTTGCCTCTACTTTTCTTCTTATTCTGGGCTACTTCATTCTACCATACCTAGGCTGTTATCATCATTCTATTCCTGTCATTGGCAGTTTCGGAAACCAATGAAATTACGGTCCAAATAAAAAAAAAATTGCTCCTAAACATATTCATAATTTCTATACACATTTAAGTCCCACATGACATATTTGAAGAACTGAAATTACAAATTATACATGAAACCTAAGTTCTTGCATAGAAAAATAAAGGTTCATTAATAACATTTAAAAGTAATGTTCATCGTAGAAGGCAAACGTGATGCAAAGGTAGAGGAGCTATTCAGCATAGTACAAGGCCAGAGAAGAGAGTGATGTTCTATCTCATGGAGGAAAGTATATTGAAAATATTTATATTAAAGGGAAGCGCTCATTTCCAGCTAACTGGGAACAACAGAAGGATTGATTAATCGAACGTTCCAGCCATAATATCATACCAAAAGTAACAATTATCCCTGCTAACCCTGCTCGGAGTAGAATCACCACCGTAGCATTGTAAATACCACCTAAAGATTTTTGTTTTTGGCCCCTTTAACATGAGAATCAAACTCAAATACTAATTGAGCCATGAATTACTAAGATAAACTATCTTTCTGTCTGAAAGAATGTTAGCAAAAACCATATGTATTACTTAGTAGGACTAATGCATTCCATAATATGCCATAATCTGTGTAACTGTAATGAAACCCTAAATTTCTATTGAAATGTGAAAATAAAGAAAATAAAACTTGGGTAAAATTACTTATATTTTGCTCTTGGGTTTTCCAATAAATAATTTTACGGATGAAAGACTGTTATTGAAAAGATCAATCATGAGGTATTGAACAGCAAGAAATATTCACTTATCATATCTTTATTATATAAAGATCTAAGAACCTACGTTTTATTCATATATACCATGACAGATCATATAGCCCAAACACTAATAAACTGGCATACAACAAGGAAAACACCATTAGAAAGAATAGAAGAATCTCCTGAATTGGAGGAATTAAAAACCTTGAAGATTATACAGATAGGGCTATTTCTCCTCTATGATGTAGATAAATACACCATTAGCTAAGCAACCCTCTAGAAGGAAAAACTAAGAGAATATATACAATAGGTTCCCTATCATTTTAAACACATACAGATCAATAGTAAAAAGTATTGTGATAGGCATATTGGCAGGCAAAACCATACTGACCAATAGGAGTAATTTGCATGCAAGACATATTAGACCATTCCAAAATAATTACATGGGAATTACATACACCGTTATCTTTAACCATTTCAACAGGATAGTCAAATTTTCACATACAGAATCTAGGTTCACAACAAGTAAAAGTTCGATGTGTAGCTTCACAGTGTTGATACAAACTCTAGCAATAAGTAAGGATTCATAAAGAAAGTAAATTACAGACATCAAGAGTTTTAATATTTTTACAGACACACAAGATTAAAAAAAAAACATATGAATTGATACCTAAAATATACACAAGTTAATAATTTAATTTTCAAAAATCTAGTTTACACTCTGTAATCTTTAAAAGTTGTAGAACCAATACATTTTAATGTTTTTGTCCCTACAAAATAAGACTAAAGGCATAAAGTTATATATTACCTCCACAACTTTCAAAAACAAGAGTGTAAACTGGACTTTCAAGAATTGAGTCAATACATGTGTCTACGGACCAAATTGTACGTGTACTCTACAAAAAATAGCTAAAAAGAGCAATGACATAACAGAGAAGGAAGGAGATGAATATGAGAAACTACCTTGTCAATACCAGCTGGACCTATAATGTGTTGTGCATAACCCATGATATATAGTTTTACCAAACTTCAAGTGGTCTTCTTATCCGATCAAAAAATGCGAAGAAAATTAATGGCTCGAAAGGATGCAACAACGGCAACAGTAATGTAAGCAGTACACCAAACCCCAACGGCAAACAACAAATTCAGGAAACTAGTGTAAGCCATACAAGAGAGGCTCCAAAGGCAAAGAGAGGGAGACAGTTGATGAAGAAAACCTGAATAGTAACAAATATCAACGAAACAAATAAACTCCCAAAAAATAAAAAGTCTTGTATGTCCAATTGTTTCATTCAGGAATAAAGGAATTTTCTCTGGATTTCTCTGAAAGGAAACAAAACCCAAAAGCATTCCTGGTGACAAAAACCACACAATCCAGTAGCACAAGCAACCAATACGGTTGAGAAACGAATACTATCAATTATTCAATCAATCAAGCAAGAATCTCAAAGGGGTTTTTAAAATACACATTACAAATGGAGAAGAACTTGTTTCGAATCCGATCAACCCAAAATTCATAGAAGCAAGAGAAATAAAACATCAAAAGAGAATACCCAAAAATTGAAAGATGGAAGAATGGTGGATACAGGGGTCAAGCAGTTCAATAGTGGAAGAATGAGATTAAATAATTAAGCAAGGATGATGATCGCAATACCTGTGAAATCTGGAGAATATGGATAGAGAGTAAAGATATGATGATAGTGAATCAGCGATGATGATGATCGGAGAGAGTGAAAGAGAAGAAGAAAAAGCTCGAAGATGTTGATGGGGTAGGTAGCTTGAGCTTTTTGACAGAAATCGCCAAAACAAAAAGAGGAAAACACGTAAAACGACAAACGCGGTATCAGAAATTTTTGTGAGATAAATCCAACAAATTTTATAATCAAAAACTATATGACTATATGAGTCAAAGTCACCCTTAAATGACTGACTTGTGTACTGTTTTCCAATAATAATTAGTAAGTTTTTTTATCTATATAAAAAAAATGTATTTCTTAAATAATTAAAAGTACTATTTTGATTCTTTATGTAAAAGGTTAGATTTAATTGTGTCATTATTTGAGTGAATTTTTTTATTTATATATTTAAAATGGTTTAATTTTATCATAATTCTTTTTATTGTATGAATACTTAAAAAGTTATCTGATATGTACCAAAAAATTAAAGTTATCTGTAATATTTTAATACTTTAATAATTTTTTATTGTTAAAATCGTGATATTTTTTATATTTTAATATATTTTTTAATGGAATATATTTTAATATATTACTCATAGAAAAATATCTAAAATAGGGAAAGAAACTGCATTAGATATTTTGAATCATTATTTATATGTCATTTTCGTTTCAAGATTTTATATTAATTTTTATTTTATTCTTAGATTTTTTTGTTACAAAAAAAATTAGGTGAGTTAAGTCTCGGGAAGCTCACTAAGATCAGGGTATGTCTCCAGCTATGAAGCATGGACACTAACATAGACACGGGGCACGACACGGACACGGACACACCGACACGTCAAATTCTTAAACTTACATGACACGACACAACATATATTTATATATATAAATTATTAAAAATCCATAAATTTTGATAAAAACTTTAAAATTATAATTTATTCGTAACATATGCCATGTTTGTCATTATTTTTTATTGTTTATCACGTTGAAATCACAAAAAAATTAATTTTACATTTTGAAATTTATGAATATATGTCGTGTGGGTGTCGTACGGGTGTGGATACAAATACGTGTCTGACACGACGACACACATGCAAAATAAAGTGTCTATGCTTCCTAGGCCTCCAGGCTCTATAAACATTATTTTATTCTTAAAGTTTAGTTATTGTCAATTTGTCTCATATTCTAGCTGATTTTATTTTATTATTAATAATGAGTTCATTATATTTTTTAATCTGAGTTAATATTTGAATTTTTTTTTTAATTTTAAAACATGTTATTAATCACCTAGAATATATGAAACGTAGGAAATCAAAATACTATCTTTGTGTAAAAAAAAAATCAAAATCAAATGAGAGAAAGATATTGAGTAATTTTTTTATTAAATAAAATCATAAATAATTTATAAAAATACAAAATGTATATATGTAAATATATTCTTGGCAAAAGTACTATTGGTATCCCAACGTATAAGATCGTTTTCAGTTATTATCCAACAATCTTTTTTTGTCAATTATACTCTCAACATTTCATATTTGAGTCAACTATAACCAACCCCTAACTAATTACAAAATAGTCTAGAATATTTGTCATCTTTAACAAATAGGTCCTTAGAACCCATTAACAATCCTCCTACTCTTACCATAAAACATCACCACCACACTTCATCGACGTCGTCCACGCTGTCCTCGTTTTCGTCGACATGGTCCTTCTCGTCGTCGTCCTCAACTTCCTGGTCTCTCTTAAATTATGTCGTTCTCATCCCTTTTCCTTCCCTTACAATCGCCTCTCTCACCCATCTTCTTTATTTTTCCTCTCTCTCCAAAGGGGTTTTGAAATTACTTTACTTCTCAATTTCGACGACCACGACAGCACCGCAACCAGAGATTGTGTGTCAACGTCAAGAGCTAAAGCTATTGGTATTTTTACTTGAATTCTCTGTAATCAAGGCTCATCGACGAGTTTGTGTGTGGTTGTCGGAACTGTGAAAAACAGAAGGGAGAGATTTTTTGGGTTTCTCAATTGCAGGGACCAGTTCGTTAAAGAATGACAAACATTCTGAATTGTTATGTGATTAGTTAGGGATTCGTGTGAAAGAAAAATCTTGAGAGAATGGAGGATTTCTAAATAATGGAAACTTCAGGACCATAAAACAAAAAAAATGTCGGGTTAGAGTATAATTAATTCAAATGTGAAACGTGAGGTGTATAACTAAAAATGACCCCATGCCTTGGGGGTACCAACAATACTTGTGCCTATATTCTTTTTTCCGATATATTATATTTGATTTAGTTTGTTAATTATATGTTCAATCGAATGCAACCATTTAATTTTGGTAAAATATAAAAAACATACTTGTGGTTTGACTCGATTTTACATCACTGCTGTGTGGTTTAAAATGTCTCACTTTGGGTATCTGAGATATGTGTCGTTTAGCAACTAGGGTACATGCGTTTTTGTTCAGTTAATTTTAATAGAAAATACTGACGTGGCGCAATCTTAGTCATCAACTTCCAATGTATCTTAGTCGTCGATTTCTATTGCAACTTAACTGTTGGTTTCTCTTGCATCTTAGTGGTTGATTTCCACTCAAACGTTACAATCTCATTTTTTGTTTACAAACTATGGAATAAGTTTCATTTTGCTCATAAAAGCTATTTTTTATTTCAGTTTTGTCCTCAAACTTTCACATTTTTTCTGTTTGGATCTCCATAATGTGATTCTATCGCAATTTTAACCGTTATTTTTAGTTCAACCACAAATTTATCTCCAATCTATAATTAAAATGTCCATTTATTTCTTCAAATAATTTTCAAATAATAAAAATACTTAGTTTAAATTTAAGTTAATATTTCTAATAACTGTATTAAATAAAATGAACAATAACGAAATAATTACAAGTTTATAACCAGTGCAGAGAAATTATCTTTACATTTTTACTGAAGTACAGATCTAGTATAATATCTAACATATTTGAAAATTTGGATATATCTTATTTATTAAGTTTTTAAAGAAGAATTGGATCTAGTTTTTCTTAAAGGACATTATTTCGAACTAAACTTCCGATTAAAAAAGTTGAATTTGACTAAGAAGGTGAAAAAGAAAACAAAAGACTATTATATCTTTGTCGCGTAATGTGTACTTTCAAACACAAGAAATTTTTATTGATCGTTTGTCACATGGCGATATTTTTTTTTATTCGAAATGCATATGAAGACGAAAAGAAAAAAAGTTAAACTATTTTATCATTTAAATATCTAACTATATTATTATTATTAGGTCAAATGATCATTTTGGTCTTATGCCCTAATGTTCATTTTGGTCTTTTATGTTTCAAAATATTCAAATTGGTCTTAAATGTTAGCAGAATGTTTTATTTTGGTCTCAAACTATTAAATATGGTCATGTTTCTCTTGTTTTAAGTTCAAATGTGACAAGTTAAGAACTAAGTATTGTCTTCAAAGAGTACTTACTCTATCCAATTGGAGCTATCAATAAACGAGATCAAAACAATCCTAAGAGTAGACCGATTATTTTACGGTCAAACAAGCAAAATTGAAAATATGTCTCTCGTTTTAAGTTTGAATGCGATGAATTCAGAGCTATGAGTTACTCTTAACAAGTCTTTCAAACTTGAAATGAGAAACGAGAGAAATATGACCAAATTCAATAGTTTGAGACCAAAATGAAATATTTTACCAAAAAAAATATTTTGCCAACATTTAGGACTAATTTGAATATTTTGAAATATTAAGGACCAAAATGAAAATTAAAGCATACAATAAAAAACAAAATGAACATTAAAGCATACATTTAGTATAACTGAAAATGACTACATATTTTTTGGGGTATCAATAATACTTTTATCTAATTCTTATAATGACTGAATTGTATATTTGTTAGAATATTAATAAATGGACTAACTTGTGGATTCTCAAGTATTAAACTAAATATTTCAAACAATCACAGACTATAATAATATCGTTCATATAATCAAAGGAATAAAATATTACTTTACTACACTTATTTAACTTCTCAATTATCATTGTTTTTATTATTCAAAGTTAATAAGTTAAAAGAAACCTAGCATCTTGGAAGTTTCCTACATCTGCAAGAGTTCTGTTTTCTCGCATTTAATTTGACCTTTAACGTAAACTTGCTTTCTCCAACAATTTTTTTTCTTCTTCTTCATATGTGGTTTAGTAATATGCTTCCTTTAGGCGCAAAGTGATTCTCCTCTTCATGAATAATATTATTTTAATTATGTTAAAGTTAAATCATTTCAATAGTATTAAAAAAAAACTCAAAACAGTGTCGTAAATTCCATTATGAAAAATTTGTTAGCATTCATGTAGCACTAAATATTTCATGTTAATTCAATTAAAACTCTAGCACATAATTTAAACTTATTTTTATAAAAAAAATTACATAATTATATTGTAAAGTACTTTAGTTAAGTTTAATTTAAAACTTTATACCAAAATGATTTACTTCATGAAAATATACATAAACATAAATAGTCACAAACCGCTTTTAAAAGCATGTCTTACATGATGCTTGTTTAAAAGCCTTATAACTTTTGATAAATATCATTGGAAGGAAAAAAATAAAATAAAATAAATATATACCAAGAAAAAAATTATAATTTTTGTTGAAAGAATGTAATTGTAAAAGTCACAAACTTAAAAGGAAAAGTGGAAAACAATTGAAGTTGTGGTATATGCCAGGTGCATCAAGGTTTAGAAAAGATTGTGGTATATTCTATAGATCATAGAAAATTAGGAAGTAATTGAAAAGTTGACATAAAAGACAAAAATAAACCAAACTTCCAAAGCTTAATGCATCCAAGTAGCAAATTATCCAGTCCAATAATAAGTGGCAACATTTAACAGTACAGTGTTAAAAACTACTGTCCAAAAAGGGAAAAAAAAAAAAAGGTTAAACACTAGAAATACTATTTAGAGTGAACTAACAATTTGGTCCCTAAAAGATTACCAAGCTGACAACTCAGTCCCTGAAAAATTGAAATGTACAGTTTAGTCCCTGAAAGATCACAACGTTATACTAATCAATCCTTTTTATGGACTAAATAGTATACCGTTTTAATCTTTCAGGGACTAAAAAATATATCGTTTTGATCTTTCGAGGACTAAATTATACATTTCAATCTTTCGGGGACTGAGTTGTCAGTTCGATGATCTTTCAGGGACCAAATTGTTAGTTTACTCTACTATTTATGTTATATTGTCATTCTACCAACAAAGGAGTACTTCAATTCTTCTCCCTGTCTGAAAAGTTTTGCATTTCTTCTACTTTTGATTTTAAACTCTTCAAAAGTCATATTTATTTCACTAAAAAAACAGATAATTGTATGCTACGTATTTGTTATATTAAGATTATTTATTTATCTTTTTATTACTAATAAATAGAGGCTAACTTAAGACATGAAAAACTGATGGTGTAAATGAGTTAGAACATGAAAAATGGACAATTAATCATATACATTTGAACCTGAGTTTCTGTGAAAGCAATTAGAAAAATGAAAAAAAAAAATTATTTCTTGATAGCTAGTGAAAATTGAATCAGTGATTAGGGCACCCAAACGTCATTTAGATTATGAATTACTGTGCTATGCATAAAAAGTAAAAAAATAAAAAATAAAAATAAAAATAGTAACTTTAAAAGAAAAACTATAAAAACTCATAATGTTGGTCGTCAACTTTTATTCTTTGTTCATTTTCTAAAATACAATTGTACATGTAGGAAAAATAGTTCGAACTTCAATCACCATTATCAATCAGCACTGCTTAGTATGCTGTGGAACTTGCTGGTTGATATATCAACATTTCCATCCAAGAATGATACAGTTGATAGATAATACAAATAATGCTTAAATTACTCTGTTGGTCCAGAGTTTAACTAAATTTTTAATCTCATCCCTATAATCAAAGTTCCTTAATTTTAAAAGCTTTTATTAGTTTGCCCTTTGTCATCAAACTTGTGCCAATGTGTTATTGACATGACCAACCCATGTATCATATGATTAGTACTCTAATTTCTGCTAATCTCCGTGTCTCATGATGGCACCTAGAGAGATAAGTTCACAACAATGATGCATATTCAGAGTGCCAAGATGATACATGATTGGCCATACTAATAAAATTGAATGCCACCTTGATTTGAATTTAATGACAATTACCAGTTTGAACAAAAGATTAAAATAACAAGGACCTAATTACAAATTTTTAAACTATATTTTTCTTTTCTCACAGGTATCCTCCATTGAAGGCAATATTATTTGAGACATTGTCGAACATTAAATGTAGACACCTCTCCCAAAAAGAATTTGAACGCAAGTTCACTACATTCTGAGAGACTAACCCCTCCATGCTCAGTGGTTTAAACTATAATCTAAGGACCAATAGAGTAATATAACCGGGGGAAAAAAAATTTATATCTCCACAAATAACAGATATAATGCGCCTAGAGATGATCAAGTGACAGGCCTACCTACCTCAGTCAAAAATTTTGTCTCCAGTTGAATATCGTAGGAATATTAAAGAGCCAAATATGCAAAGCAAGCCAGGAATGAAAAACACTTGTCTCCAGCTTTCAGGCCTTGAAAGATCTGAATTAGCAGTTTTAGCAGCTTCAAGAAGCATACCAGTTAGGTCTACTCCAATGATGCCAGCAAAAGTGCCTGCACAATTGGAAACACCCATCACTATTCCAGCATATCTTGGAGCTATATCTATGTGATTCACTGCAAATCCAGCTCTTGCCAGTGCCAAAAAACCAAGGGCCACAGAAGAACAGAAGACAGCACCACCAGAAGTTCTGAAAATGGGGACTACAATCAATGCAAGAGAAGCAACGAGAAATCCTATGGTGTTCAAGAATTTCCTGGTTTTTGTCACAGACATTAATCTCTTGGTAATCAAGTAATCAGCAAGTACACCTCCAATGTTTGAGAATATGAACATGTTGAGATAGGGCACCATTTTTAAAGAACCCATGTCATGAAGGTTAAGTTGAAGGCCCATTTCAAAGTATGTTGGCAGCCAATTCATCAACACATACAAACCATAATGAAAAGTGAAATTGTTCACAATTATCGCCCAGACTGGCAAGCTGGTTAAGATTTTCCTCCAAGGGATTTTGGCAGTTTTCATTGAAGTTCTTCCATTCTCAACTTTTGATGATTTCTGGGTTCCTTTGATTGGCAACAACAAATCCCCAAAATCAGAGGCCGCATCGGCTTTCGGATGCTCAATACGAGGAGGATCACTAGCACATTTGAACCAAAGTAAAGACCACATGGTACCCAATGCAGCCTCTACAAGAAACACAGATTGGGGATCTCTAAGCTTCACTAAACTTGGAAGAAAGAGCATTCCAAGTGCAGCACCTAGATACATCCCGGAAGACGAAAGCGACACAGATCTAGATCTTTCATGAGGAGGAACCCATTGTGCTAGAACAGAATGAATGGAGGGAAATATGAACCCCTGTGCTACCCCAACAAGCAAACGTGCAATTATCAACATAAAAACCCTATTTGGATCTAATGGAACTAAAGCACAAGTTAGTGACCATAATAGAAATGAAAGAAGAAGGACCCTTCTTCCCCCAATTTTCTGAGCTGCCCATCCTCCAGGAACTTGTGAACATGCATATCCATAATAAAAGATAGATAGTATTCTGCCTTTGCTAGATTGATTCACTCCAGCAGCATCAGCAGCAACAGTATATGCAATTGAGAAACCAACCCTTTCTATGTAACAAATTGATGTACTAAGGAAGGTCAAAACAACAATCAAGTAACGCTTAGGGAATTTCATCGATCCGTAAGTCCAAGCATTTACTTATTTGTTGACTCATTCAGATTTAACATTTCTTCAAACAGCTTATATGCTCCTATCAGAACTTCGAATTGCCAATGGATCCTGTAGGCATAACGAGATCATTTAACAACTAAAGTTCGGAGAGGATGGGATTATTAAAGAAATGCAACAACTACCACTTAAAAAGGGCCCACCAGACGCAAAAAAAGCTCCGATGCAAGAAATATAATAAGAAAGTAATTCCATAAAGATATGAAACCGAACGAAAATTAACCACTACATACTTTCTAAATCTGTTCCAATTTTCTTTAATTTTTAAGAGCTCTCGTATTCAGATGCTTTCAGCGAAATGAAAGAATCAGAGAGTGAGAGAGTGAAGGAAAATGCGAGACACTGAAATGAAGCGAAGTTACCTCGCCGGCGAGAGACGAAAACGACGGCGTTCGTCTCCGGTGACGGCGGATCCGAAGCAGATTGGAAGAGAAAGCAGAAGAAAATATTCCGGCGAAAGCGATTGTACGGGTCAAGGAATGAACATGAAGGTCAAATTATAAGAGGAAGAAAGATGAAGCAAAATGGAAAAATATATATAAATACATATATACATATAGATAAATATATATGTATATATATATATATATTTGTGTATATATTTGGGGAAGCTCACATTCAGATTTCAGTGTGATTGTTGGAGTGGTTTATGAAAAAAAAAATGGAGAGATAATGGAAAAATCCAAAAACCAGTGAAGTTTGTTAGTTTTTCTTTCATTGTTATGGGTAAGATGATAAAAAGGTGAAAAGTAGAGGATATAATTATATAAACAATGCAAGTCTTTAATGTAGTTTATATTTCTGTTATTTTAGTTGGGTTGTTTGAATTACTATATAGGGATTTAGATTTTCTTAATTACTCAATTAAAAAGAGATATAAAACAAAATAATTTAAAATTTTTTATTTTGAAATTATAATGTAAAACTTTTTATAATATATTTTTTATTTTTGAAAATTAAAATAATATTATATACAAAACCTCTTAATAATACCAATTATTGATATTATCATGATTATTGTTTCGCATTTAATTAAGCACTTTAATTAGATGATTTTATGAAAGGGTAAAACTTATATCAAGTTTCTTATATCATTGCTATCAAGTTCTTCAATCGACATTTGATACGTGATAAAAATTTTATACATAACCAATCATGATAGAGAAAGAATAGTAAACATCATTTTTTACATGACCAATCATTTAAAAGAGAAAATGTAATTAAAACTTGTGATTAGAAGAACTTGATAGTAATATAAGAAAATTGATATAAGGTTTTTTCTTTATGGAATCTTAAACAATAAATCTACACTAAACTCTTCTTACCAAAAAAAAATCTACACTAAACTCACTATTGATATTTTGGGGGATAATTAAATTGCATGGATTAGCTTTTTATAACAGAAAATAAAAAGACACTTATGAGTTTAGTCTCATTAACGATTAATTTTTTCAATCCAAAGGGTTCTTCCCTCTAGTATGTTGGAGATTATGGAGCAAAACGCAGCGGAAAAGGTAAAATTAAAATTTTTACAAAACTTATAATTTCCTCTATAGGATCCACTACTTGTGTTTATACCAGTGAGATAAGATGTTTACCTAAATCACGAATGCTGGAATGATTGCAACTCCAAGAAGTCCACAGACTCGTGTCCTTCCTCTGCCGGTGATCCACACGAACAGTTTGGCAGATACTCAGGTGCTAGCCTCCAATCTCTTCTCCAAGAGATTATGGGACCCGATCTACAATCTTGGAAGTTCAAGAACACTTCTTGAAATATCCAAGAATTCAAAGTGGCGCACCAAGAACCAATTTCTTGGCCACTGACTTTAGGGTTAGCGCCTCTCTCTCTTCCTCACACACAAATCGCCTCTAAAACCCTAAGTTTTAGGGTTAGTCGAACTCTCCCTCTTTCTCTCCTAAGTTAGGCGACTTTTCTTCTCACCTTAGCTTTAGGCGACTTTCCTCTAGTGTTTTAGGCTAGGCGATTCCTCAAATTAGGGAATCACCAAATCTTGATTATAAGATTACATTAATATTATAATTCAAAATTAAAAGGCAATCTTTATTTAAATTTCAAGATCATATCTTGAAACCTAGAATGCACACTTCCCATTGGTTGGAATGAGTCAAGAGGATTTGAATTCTTAATTAAAATATTGCATTAATATCTTAACTTAAAATTCAAAATGCATTTTTGAAATTCAAAATGCAAGATCAAATCTTGCATTTGATTCTTCAAGTATGCGCCACCCTCCTTGTTATTTTATAGGAATTTAATAAATAAGATAACAATCCAAACTCTTAGGAAGTTATAACCAACTTATTAATATCCTTAACAAATTGAATTAAAATATTACCCTAATATCTTAATTCAAACTTGAATCTTGAATTCAAATTTAAATCTTGAATTCAAATTAACAAAATCATATTTCATTAATCTAATTCAAGAGTGAGGCGCCACCCTCCTCTTGTTATCTTTCAATATTAAAGAATTTAATAAACCAATAATCCCCTAACTCTTAGAAGACTTAGTCAATTCATTATTCTCTAATATTTTAAACAAAAATTCAATTGTAAATAGATTAATCAAATTAACTATTTAACAATTAATATATTTAAACTTGTCTAACAAATTTAAATATCACAAATGTAGATTTTATTTAAGACAAGACTTCATGTCCTAAGACATTCAACTATGTCTTAAATTGCGTCATCAAAGCGACTCACTAATTAAACCATAATTCGTGTCCCATTACAGTATCTAGATCCTGCTCATGTGTGACCCAGCAAGCCTCATGTGAAATTGGCAGCAAGCCATCTCCATGACTCACAAGTCGAGAGCGGACTCTAGCATGCCATCACGACTACCCAAAACACATGAGTTATCGTTTTAATATAAACGACTTAACTTTAGTACCACCTTGTCATAATCCCTATTGTCACACGATATCTTGGTCATGGATAAGGCATGGGAAAATCATCTTTGTAATCCAAACCATAACTTTCTCGATTCCTTGAGTTAGTCTCATTACCCTGTGTGGCCACACATTCCTTGGACAAACTCATCGAGGGGCCCAGTCAAATATCTCTCAACTTAATGAGGGACCAAATTCCTTCTTGGTCAACCACATTCCTCAGCACGACAAACAACTAAACCCTTACCTAGCCTGTATGGCTACCTTGTTACGGGCAACGTTGGACTAGGCCAAAGTTCAGCATCTACAACGCCGGAATAATGAAGACCTCAGGTCTAAGGGCATCGTGACAGGTGTACAGGAGAGACTAACTTATGATTAAACCCATGCAGGACTCTCTGGGTCGGTCCAACAACTTGTAACCCTTTACATAATTGCACCATGACTCTCGAGAAGCATCACATACGTGTATCTCCATACACCGAAGTCGTGCTGGTCTTAGTTCATTCACGTTCCCACGTGAATAATCGACCAGGGACAGTTTAGAATAATTATCACATAATTAATCAAGGATTGTTATCACATATAATAACGACATAATTTATCATTCATAAATCAGTCAAACAATATGTCCATACATATAAAATGATTGGCCCTAGGACACAATCTCCATCATAGTACCTTTCCTATTAATAAATGAAAATCATTAAGTCATTAAACTCATGACTTAAACTTGTTTGAATAGCATTTATTATGAGAAAAATAATAGCATTTACGCAACTTTTACAGATATATACAAAAGAATTGTTACCATCAGAGAAAATGACCTCTAAACAAATTTAATTCATGACCGATGGTCATATATAAAGTATAAACTCTAGGTAAATGATGAAATTGAAATATCAATAAGATGTGGATATTTTTCTTGGAATAATTTATTGACTTGCCCAATTTATTATTTTCTTTTTGGTACACAATAATTTAGGTGAAGGGATGCCGCTCCAGTCCAGGGTTAGGATAGGCTTCCGGGCTCAAAGAACACTTACAAAGGTACTTACAGATAACCTACTAAATGAGGCATCACCAAGAATCAAACACACACCATGCAATTGTTATGGGCGGAAGGTAACCAAGTGAGTCAAACCTCATAACTATAAATTTTTGTATAACTATAGACTTTCTCAATTTATCCGTATAATAGTTTAGGCAAAAACTAATCTCATCCAAACTGGAATTGAACTATTAAAGTTCTTCCAATAATATCGAGTCCAAGATTCGAGCTTAGTTTCTCAATCAACAATACAGCTCGCTTACTACTCAACTAAACAATTATCGGGGATGAAGCAAAATTGTAAGGTGGAAAGTAGATTTATAGATGAGATGAGCATTGGAATATGGTCCTAAGATAATTCATATAATTGAGTCCACAATCAACGCAATTGATGGGTTCCTCATAAATGTGCATAATAACAACCTCTTCCCCAATCAATCTCCAACCACTTGTACACTTCCTTTTAAGAATGTGGTTATGCTGTAAATTACTGTCCTTGCCATCCCCTATAAAATGCTTGGACCACCCTTTGTTCTTGTGCCTTGTGGGAACCACTTTCGCCTTCAACTTTCCTGTTTTGTAACTCCACCTCTTCAAGCTACCTCCAACATTTTTGCTATTGTGTCATGCTTAAATAGACACATAATACAGTTGAGAGATTTTCAAAACAGGTATCATCTTTTTCTTCTTTCTTCTGAGATCAGATTCTCTTTCGAAAATGAAGATATTATAAATACAGGCACTTTATTTTAAAGAGTATTATTGTATCTAACACGTATCTGTGTCTAATATAAGTATGACACATGATTTACAAGTGTTTATAAATATCAAAATTTAAAATTATTTTTTTGTTGTTCTGACTCAATAAAAAAAATTGAGACATAATATGATTCATGATTAGATATTATAATTTTTAAAATGTTTATCAATGTTTATAATATTTAATTATCTCTTTGTTTTTTTCTATATCCATCATATTCCATGTATGTTTCATACAAGCTAACAATAGAGTCGATCAAACTTGGAGGAGAAAGATTGTCACATAATCAAGCTTTATCAGAAAAAAAAAAAAACANTATATATATATATATATAAGAGAATTCATTGGCTAGTTTTTACTTCAGCACACTCATTATTGTCAAGTAAAAATTGCATATTTTAGATGATGGGGAAGCCTTTGGAACAGAAAGGCATAAAATGGGACTAAGAGAAGTATCATTCAAGCACTAATACACAGATTACACAACTTGAAAGAACCAAGCAGCATTCTAAAAATTGGTGAAAAAGAAAAAAAATCAAAGTCAGTGATGTTAACTGTCAAGTAGAAATAGCTTGAAGAAATTTGATATAGGTTTCTAGGTTAAACTTTAAAACATAAAAGATATCTCCGTTGTTCCAGGTGTCTTCGTTATTGATAGCTTGTGCACAAGGTGGTACGTTGCTACTCAGACTAAATTACTTTGTTGGTGCTCGTTTAACTCAATTCTCAATTTAATCCTTGTAGTTCAAAAGTTGTAAGTTGTAAGTTGTAGCTTTGTCTCTACTATAAACATAACAATTTTAATTTGGTCCATGTGTCCAAAACTATGTCAATGTCTGATCAACGGTCAACCTATGTGACTAATTAAGACGATCTTTGAATATGTATGATGCATGCCATTAGAAGGACAAACGTAGATCGAGATAAAGTATTATCACGTGCGACATGTGATGCCACAAAGGTATGAATCATTGACGTTTAGAATGCGAACATGCCACATGATTGGATCCATCAACAATATTAAATGATAAATTGACAAAGGTTTTATATATTATTTATATAGTGTTAATACAACATAATTGCTTGGTTTTTTTATTAGTTTTTTAGTATTTATTATTTACAAACTGTTATTTAATAACAGAGACTGATTTTCTATATGACTTGGCCTTTTTTATTTTTTGGAACCGACTATATGACTTAATCACAATCACAATCTTCTAAAAACTATAAAAAGTGAATAACAAAGTAATTTGACCAACTTTTAAATATGATTTCTTTTTCTTGGTTAATTTAGCTCCGATCAGGCCAAAAAAAATAAAAATTTAGCTCCGAACGGATTTGAACTTGAATCTTTAACTATAAAGAAGACTCAATATTGATTAAAATTATTATGACTTCAATCATGCATCTTATCTGATTGTTTATTTGGAAGGTTCAATAATCTCAATATTAAAATTACTATTTCATATATTTTACTAGGGGCTTTCCGTGCCCGTTAGGACACGGGCACGAGCACGAAAATATATATGAAATGTTTGATTTGACATTTTTAATTATTCGATAACTTAATAGTATATTTCTATTATTTAAGGACAAAATCGTTAGAAGTGTGAAAATTAAAAAATCATATAATAAGTTTTCACTTTCTTAAATCTCATCTACTACTTCCTCTCTCTTATTATCTATACACAGTTAACTAATTATCAAGTTTCACATGTTTATCTTTTATTATTTTAATTTTTAATTTAATTATTTTTGACCAACCAAAAGGGACGTATACTATAGTATATAGATAAAGATATAGATATACATATGAGAATTAGGAGTGTTCAAAGTCCTATCAATCAACGAGTAAAACAATCATGTGAAGAAGAATAATTAAGTGTTTACCCTTGGAACTTCGATCAGTCTATGGTTGGAATCCTTGCAGAAATCTTCCACACCGTCAAAGCTCAACCAACGGTCTCTTTGGCCCCAGTAAATTGTCGTTGGCACTTTCCAATTTTTGTCCTTGAGTATTGCCTGCATATCCTCCACATAGGTCTGCAAAGCAAGGTGAAGTAAACCAACGGTGACTTTTACAGTTCTAAGAGAAAAGATCTTTTCTCTTTGTACGCTCATTAGAGTAGCTAATGTCAATTCAGGGCTCCCAAGAGTCAAGAGAAAGCTATATTGAGAAAACATCATATTAAGTAGTATCGGACAGTACAATCTTCCAATCCCAAATGGAGAAAATAATTATGTGTAGCAACTTGACTACCGTCATCTATACTATCTCTATCTTACTGCAGCACAGCCAATGTAAAATATCAGAGAAATCTCACCTTTATTGATCCCCACATAGAATTTCCTTGTATGCAGATTTTAGTTAAAGAGCTAATTATAAAAAAAAAAAAAAAAAAATTAATTTTGATATGCTTACAGAAACCTTCAACAAAAAAGTTTTGAAAAAAGAAAAAAAAAAAAAGAGCATGTAGAATCTATTTTGAAAAACCAGTGCAGCAGTTCTTGGGCAGTAGGGTTATCTTGTATTTTGAGTGGGGTTTTTACATTGTGAACGAAAAACAAAACTAAAATGCTAGATATATGGGTCTTGAGTTTGTCAAGTATGCAGAGAAAAAGGTGCATCTTGGCTCTTAAGACAAATATTCACCTTGAGGTCTTTCTTCATGGCCCTGCTAATTGCATTTAGTGCAAAACCTGACGAACCTGATGTGAGATAAGGTCTTCTATAGACCATAGCATCTTCTTCTTTCATTTTATAAGGACCACAGCTAGTCAGAAGTTTGTCACTGGCCCTTAAAGGGTCCTAGTCAAGCAACAGAGCACAAAATTGTCTAGAAATTTAAGGGATCAACCAAATTATGAATTCAAGCTGATATACGACTGTTCTATTGTAACATAACAGAATTATACCTGAGAAAATATTTCACCTAGCAGGAAGTTGCTGAATGCAGATAATGTTGACGGAAGCTTGGCATGTTTAGCTGTTAACTTATAAAATAAGAAAGGAATTCAAGCTAGTAATCATCACCACAACTTGAGAAAAAGAACGTCCAAAAGGAAAATAACTGTCAGTTGATACCAAATATTCTCCACATATATTCTACTTAAATAGTAATTATTATATATTGGATAACTTAGACAAGGACAAAGCAATGCTGATCATCAACTTAATCATAAACTTCATTCGCAAAAGAGAAATCCAAAGAGGAAAAAGTAGGGTAAATTAATACACTGAAAAATTCAAGCCAAATACCATTTCCAAATATCAAGCAGATGGTGCTACAGTATAGGGAAAGAAAGAAAAAGCCGTACAACACTCCAGAAAAAATCAATCTGATTTGGCAAGAAATTGAACTTGATATGTAAAATATACGTACAGGAGGATTAATGAGTATTAAGTTTTTGAGCTTTTCCTGGTGATTGCTTGCATACTTTACGACAACTGGGGAAAAATAGCCCTGAGAATAATAAAGACGAAAGGAATTCCTATCAGAGAAAAGAAAAATTTGACCAATAGATCGATGCTTCTTAGCAGTGAAGTCAAACTTGCCTGGACAACCAGTGACACTTCAGTAACAGCAAGCTTATTGATAAGTGAGTCCAAAGATGACACATATTCTGCAAGAAAGAAGAAAAACAACTGCATTTTTGCCATTGCATTATCAAAACAAGAAGAACCCAATGAAGAAAATTTACATCTGTGTATTTTACGTTGCTAGAGCCTCAAAGCAATTACCATCCAGGGTGTAGTCAAACCCATATCTAGGTTGAGGTTTGTCAGAAAACCCAAATCCTGAAAGAGAAGAATAAATCAAGGGAAGTACTTAACAATACTAGAAACGTTCACAGTAAAGGATATTAAAAAGTAATTAAAATAAATCAATTTCATCTCATTACATAAAACTTTTAAGACTACAGTTTGAAAATTTCTGCTTTTAATTATATTTTTCATCTTATTCATAACTTGAGGGAAAAAAAGATGAAAATGAAGCAAGACTCTATAATCAAGGAATGACACAAAGCATAGGCCAAATGGAAAAATAAAGTAATTTCGATAACAATTCAAATAAAAAGGTGAGATCTTACCTAGCCAGTCAAAAGCTATGGCATGATAGTCCTTAGCAAGTATGGGAAGAACTTTGCGATAAGAATATGCCTGTCAGCAGCACCAATTTCCCAGTAAGGTTATCAAAAGCTTCAAAATACTATTATATACAGGAAACTATCAAGGATTCAGCATAGTATTATGAACTTTGTATATGTAACTACATCCATGGATCTAGTAAAGTAGAAGCACCAACTCTTAGCTACTAAGAAATCAGAAACTTTCATTATTGAAGTTATGTATATGCACGTTCCTATAATTTACAGCTTTTCCCTGAAAGATGAGACTATGGCATGTACACTGGAACTAATTTTCGGAAATCCACACGCAACCTTGTAATTTTTTGAAAGTATTAAGTTAATATAAATGAAATTACCATACAAATGCATGTAACATGCTTGAGAAAGTATCATTAATTTTGGAAAAAGAAAAACTAAGAACTAGTTAGTTCAGTATGATAAGAATGGTCCACACTGAATATCCTGTACAATTTCAAAAGAAAGTTCAGAATAGATCTCTTTCTGGTTATAATATTATATAAATGAGATCATTCAGGTTACACAAGCACAAACATATCCCTAAGCAAATAAATCATACTTCTCATCATGATATACGAGTTAAAATTATGTGAGGTATTATCTATACGTAGCCATCAAATATTTATGACTCACCTGTGAAGGGAAACCATGGACTAATATCACCGAAGGCTTATCAGCATTTCCGCTTTCAACACAAAACCATCTATTATAGCAAACATACGGACAAATATGACTAGGTTAGTAACCATAGAATTCATGGAAGTAATATTCTCATTCATTCTTACCTCAATGTCCAAAAAATTTGAATAAATCTGTATTGGATTTGCTTATTTATACTTTTCAAATACTCTAATTTTATATAGTGAATTTAACTATTTAAGTTTTTACTCTAAATAGCAAAACAGCTGCTAGATTTATTCCAATCATAACATTTTGCTGTGTTCTTTAGCATGAAGAAAGAAAACCATTGGTCTATCAAAGATACATCAATTTTACCTGAACAGATCATTACTTGCTTGAGAACTAGCACCCATTGTGAGCCCGAAAATGGGATCTTTAGCCTTTTCATCAGTGCCAACCGAGTGAGCTTTCACCTTAGAAATCAGAAATTTGATAAATCAAGCCATTTTTTATGCCTATAAATTACAATATTGGAATCTCAAGTAAATGTTGAAAAAAATAAAAGGCATTATTTTCTCCAAGCTATCTTACTGTAACTCCACAACGCTCTGGAGAGTATTGTTATGTTTAGATATTCTTTTTTCTTAAAAAAAAAGCAATACACATCAATGTTGAACGTTTTCATAATTTAATTTAGTGATGTGATATTGTAATTTACGATGCATACCATTCTCCCTTGCTTAAACCATTCATCACTTGGACTCGGCTCGTCAGAATATTTTCCTGTTCAAAGAAAGCAAACTATGTTGATAAGTTGTTAAGAACTACACAATAATACATGCCTGCGAGCACGTTTCCCCCCATTCATGGCTCTAAACCGCAATTACTTGCTATAGCAAAGATCGCAAACAAAATTAGTTACTGAAACTCTAAGAAGCACCGGAATAGATACGGTACACGACATTTGAATAATCGCTACTTCAAATTTTACCGAACTGCAAAATATTTAGCTAAAGAGAAATTGAAAAGCACCTCCACTGAAAGAGAAGCCATCTCCGATTGATTCCGGAGCATCAAGCAGATAATCCTGAAACAGAACTAACGAACAGTCACAAAGAAGATCTAAAGAGGCAAATCAGAGAAAATCAAAGGCAAGAAGAATCTTAACCATACTTGCTCGCCATTGTCGCTACTGGATCTGCAAGTGAGCTTGAGAGGTTTCCGCGTAGGGTTTGGACCTAGAAATCGGAAATTGATCCGTGGAACGAGCGAGGAAGAAGAAGCGATCGTAGAAGAAGAAGAGTGAGGGAGGGAACGAAAATGAGAATTAGCTTGAAAAACTGGTTTAGGTTGAATTGCTTGAATGGCCATGGAGAAAGTAGAAGAAGAAGTTGGAGAATGAATGAAGACTGAAGAAGAAGAAGAAGCAAAAAAAAGAGAGCGAAATTGAAAGACCGTTAAATGCTTTTGATTTCAACAGAAAAAAAAGAAAAGAAAAAGAAAGGAGGAAGCGATAGGAATTTTCTGGTCCTCACTCATTCAATAATAAACAGAATAAAATGTGATAGAAATTCTCTGGTGCATAAACGTAATAGGCCAAAGTCTCAAATGGGTCCCTTATGTTTGGGGTAGATTTCAAATTCGTCCCTTATCTTTCATATGTTTCAGATTGGTCCTACATGTTTTCATATTGTTTCAAATTGGTCCAAAAATATTAAATATCATCATATCTCTCTCATTTTAAGTTCAAATGTGACAAATCTAGAGTTACAAGTTTCTTTTGATGAGTACTTTGAGACCATCAATAAATAGGGTCAAATCGAATCTTAAAAGTGGATAACTTGTTTCATAGTCAAATAAGAGAAATTGATCATATATCTCTAGTTTTAAGCGTGAATATGACGAGTTTCAAACTATATACTAACTCTTAAAGAAAACAACTAGAGAAAGAATCTAAACTACAAGTTTCTTATTGTTTTCACTTTATTTTATTTAATTTAATTAATTGTTAGGATAACATGTAAACCTTAGGTCCTTTGTCTAGTCAATTAAGTATCGTCCATTTTAGTTAGGTTTTGTGTGAAGTGGGAGAGCATGCTAAATTTCAAGTCGTTCGACTCAATGAATCATTTTGTATTCCATCACTCTATGACCTTCGCATGAGTTACAAGTTAGTGCGACGCAACTTGACAATTAACATAAATTTATCTGAGTCAATAATCATATTTTTTACACATGTTTACCAAAGCTTCATTTGAGAAGATAGATTTTCTCCAAGCACTAAGAATCAAAATTTAAATATTTTAAAAATTTAAATGAGATTTTTAGAAAAAAATTATAAAGACTAATAAATAACAATTTGGATAAATTATAAGAATATCTATGGTCAATCTACAAAAGACATACTTCAAGTGTTGGGAGTGGGACCAACAGTTTTGTGCTGTGTGATGGGCTTCTCCTTTGGGCCTTAGCCCACCATTTAAAGACAAGATTGAGGATAGACTAAAATTTGTAGGCCCAGAAAGATAAAAACACATGAACATTCAGAACCTATATGATATAGCTTTTCCAGTTTTCACATTCGTCCGAACGAAGAAGAACTTAACCAGTTAGCTTTTGTCTATGGTGGATTGAGAAAGAAAGCTAAAACCTAAAATGGCCTTACATTTTCTTAGGATTCCTATCGCCATCTCACGCAGTTTCGGTAGCGAGACGACCTTTCTTTTCTGTTCTCAATCTAAATCTCTGAAGCTTCTTGGTGGTGAGCTCTTTGAAATTCTCTTCAAGAGAGAAAGTTCAAACCTAAAACCTTTATGCTAATATATGGTTGCTGCTCTAATAATTTGTTGTTTCTGTTATCTTTGAAATTTTCTTCAGCGAGGTGGGTCAATGCTCAAATTCCAAGTTCCTTCAGGAGCTATGCTGCTGTAAAATCAGAAAAGATTCAGCCGGTGAAGAAGTAAGTAGCATTTCTTTGTCCAACCACTACGACAACTCTTCACTCTTCACTACTTTTAAATTGTCCATTCCTAACTTGAAGCTGAGTGCTGACAATTTCCGAGTGTACAATAAGAGGATGCATTATTGCATTGTTATGTCATGGTTTTTGCTTACCTATTAAGATAAAGCAGAAGATATTCCTGATCCTCCTGCTCTATATTTCCTTTGCTTTTTTAGTTGTGTACTTTTATACATCCAAAGCCAAGGGCTTCTATTGATTTATTATATCGAGGTCATTGGTTCTGAAGCCTAATAAGACGTAGTTTGCAATGGATATTTCATCCACTTTAGTCGTTCAGTGATACATGGGTACTTAAGCAAAATTATTTATTTTGTCTGGCATTTTCAATGAACGCTGCTTGTTATTTTTGGAAGAGGAAGGAGAGCTAATCATTTTAGATATGTGCAATGTTTGCAATGTATGGTGTATTATATAACATCAATATGACTAGACGGCTTTCTATATTGATGCTTCTATTCTTTTTCTATATGATAGGAAATATCTTATACACTCTTTTTACTTTTTGTTTTGATATTGATTAATTTTTTATTTCATCCCACAGAAGTACATTGATGATTCTGAATGCCTTGTATCAATCTTTTCTTACCCTTGTGCAACATTTCTTTTCTCTTTTAGGAAAAAGAGGCTGGATGAGATATGTCTTGAAAGATTCCAGCAATACAGTAGAACTTTCATACAGTCATGGATATTACAAGGTAACCTTTATATGTTCATTTTAATTGAGACATAGATAGATTTTTTAGTAGTTTTCTCAAGTTACAATAATCCCGTAATCAAAGGGGGGCTCAATTTTATATTTTTGAATTCATGAGAGAGAGGAAAAGAAATTAAAGGTGCATTCATATTATTTGAAACAATTTGGAAAAGCTGTCGATAATTTCATTTCTTTTCCTGGCATTGGAATTATGTTTTCATTGAACTATATCTTTGATATGCTTTTATTGTTTACCCTGTTTGGATGAACTTGACAACGGATCCTTGCACTGCCTTGTAAGCTTTAGATTGCTATATGATTAGCAAAACTAGCTGATCTTGGATTTTAGTCACACAAAATGTAACAGTGAGAGAAAAGAAAGTACGGGGAAAAAAAACTTTAGCTGGGCATGTTGTAACACTTACAGTAATGGTGTCATGTGGTTTACATATTGGTGAAAATCACCATTTCTCTTTTCTTTTCTTTTGCAGTTTGCAAAGTACAGAAAATCATGATATAGCTAGCTTCACACTTTAATTGAATTAGCTAGAGTCCAAAGGTCCAACTTAATTTGATTTATAAATTTTATGCTGTCCATAGAAGCAAAATAAGGTTCAAATTCTGTTTAACTTCTGCTTTCCAAACATCTCTATCTAGAGTAGCAGCAAGCTTGAGTCTCATTGAAACCTTAGGTTTTGTATGGTAGAACTTAAGACTAAAAACTTCAGCACCATTTAACATATATATTACCATTTGCTTGTCATCTGGACTCTTTTTTGTTATGTTCATTGAATGTGATAAAAAATATACCTATCATTAACAATTAACTAATAACATATGTGATACAGGTAAAGTATATGTGGATGGAAAGGTAATAAATAAAGCAGGTACTCCAGTGTCTGACAAAGCTGTTGTGGAGATAAAGGCCGAAGTTCCCAAATATGTATGTAGGTGAAGCCCTCAAGCTCAATCGTACATGAAATTTTACCCGTGCTGCAGCTTTTGGCGAAGCTCTAATATTGTGTTGCTTTTCTTTGTCATCAATACAGAGCTGGACATAAGTTAGAAGCTGCAATTGAGCAGCTAGATGTAGATGTTGCTGGTAAAGTAGCTCTTGATTCTGGGTTGTCAACTGGAGGATTTACTGATTGTTTACTTCAGTATGGTGCATCTTTTGTTTATGGAGTTGATGTAGGTTATGGACAGGTAATGTTTTGCTCGTTTCTTAGCTTCTTGGTGAATACCTGGTTTCAGGCCTTTATGCAGTAATTAGAGATAACTTCATTAATGTTTGTATAATAACTTAATAAACACTCTATTATTGATAACTTCAAAGTTTAAATTTTAAAGGAGTTTGCTGGTACATTAGTAAATTGGAAACCAAAGACTTTGCATCAAGAGAAAGAGAATGGGGTTGGGAACGGAGGTTTAGAACTGAAGCTTTGCAGCCAATACAGTCTAGATAAAATTTGAATGGAAGATATTTATTATTTGTTGAATGTAACTCTTGAATAAAATATTCAGTTATTTTATACTTATATGTACCAGGTTTAATATAAACTTCTAGAAACCCTTTTGTATTCTGAAATTGAAAAATTTAAAAGTGTTTACTATTTAATAATTCAGGAGAAGGGATCTGCTATAAGTTCAGTAATCTCATCTGAGTAATTTATCATTTTTTGTAAGTTTAGCCTGAGTGTTAAGACAAGGTCTTGTTTAACTGCTTTGGATTTGCATTAGAAGACTTTATCTATAGTTCTATACTTCTGATTTTCATATGACCATTCACTCAATTCTTTTCTGTAGAAATTCACTCAATTCTACTTCCTTGATTGATGCATAATAGTTGATATTTGTGATTCTCTATTGGTGGTAATTGTTTACTTATCTAGGTAGCTGACAAAATTCGTCTAGATGAACGTGTTTCTGTGATAGAACGTACAAATTTAAGATATCTCTCAGGACTCCCACAAAACGTTGATTTGGTGACTTTAGACCTTTCATTCATCTCTATTCTCTTGGTAAGTTAAATAACGGTGAAAGTAGTACTACCACTATGTGTACTTTTCTTTTGGCTCCACTGTCCTATTTCTTTGTAAATTTCTCTACTGAATGAAATTATAACTGTAATTTACATTTTGTTTCTTATACTTCAGAACTGTAGGATTTTTCTCTAATTTGGTAAGATAGCTCTTATAGTAATATTATATTAACAATAGTTTTTTGGTCCAATATTAACAATAGCTTTTCGGTCCAATAAGAAAGTGGAGTGAATGTGTCAACACATGAGATGCTGTGTCCTTATGTCCTTTACCCTAGTTATCTGTATGTTTAGGCTCCTTGTTCTGCTAATGATCACCTCAATTATTCATAACAGGTCATGCCTGCTGTGGTCAATGTCATGAAGGAAGATGCAGCATTGGTAACCTTGGTTAAGCCTCAATTTGAAGCTCACAGATCACAAGTAAGAAAATCATTTTACCGTTAAATGCTTTTGATATAGTTAGATCAATAGGCCCTTATAGGATATGGAGCCAGTTGATACTATTATTAGAAAGGGCAAAAAGTTTCCTAGGAATGGGCTAAATGATTGTTATAATTTTCCCTTTTTTTTTTCAAGCTTTCTTTTGCGTTGCTTCACTGAAAGATGACTAGGGGATGTGGATTAATAAAGTCTACATAGAAATAATTGCAAAAATTAAAAGAAAAATAAACCACTGAAGTTTAAGAAAATTTGGAGTGAAAAAGTCAAGAATGCCCTAATATTGAAATGGAGGGCAGCATATTGTGCTTATCTACCAGCTTGTTTTCTCCATTGTAATGTCCCTCAGTATATATTAATTTTTGCATTTGGCACCGGATTTAGTTGGCCTGTACAAAACCTGTTCTACTGTCGAAAAATTAGACAGTATCTGAATCGGACTCACTTATCATGAAAAGAGAAAATTGCATTGAAATCAATTATTCATTTTGCTATTAATAAACTCACTTATCTATCCCATTCCAATCATTTAAATAGGGCAGGCACAAGATCATAGTGGATGAGTGCAATTTACGGATAATTTTCTAGCAAAATTATGGTTTCCCATAAAACCATCATTGTTATCTCAGTTATTTCTAAATTTGGAATATCACTTTCTGCGCAGGTTGGAAGAGGAGGGATAGTCAAAGACCCACTTGTCCATCAAGAGGTGCAAATTTTTGGCTGTCTGGTCACTTTTTCAGTTCACTTTAGTGAGAAGAAGTGTTTGATCGACTTTTGTGAAACCTCATGCTCAAACATAGGTTCTTTATAGGAAAAAACTTAGATAAAGTTTTAAGATGCATACTATCAAGTTTCAAGATGCACACGTAATTCAGGCCAAAGAAAAAATCACCACATAATCAGATATTTCAATAAATTTCTTCCACATGCATACTATCATGTTATTCATTGAATTTTTGAAATGTTTGATTTAATTAATGAAAATTCATCTTTGCAATTTGATCCTTCTTAGTTCTTATGGAAGGATTACCTTGTAAATCAGGAAAGTTTGGAGACTAAATCGATCAGTTTCAAAATATCAATGACTAAAATAACATCACCTATATAATCTATGGACTAGAATGTTAGTTTACTCGTTTAATTTTTATAAAAGAACTTGATAATAAACAAGTTTAAAACTTGCAGAAATCTTGTCCTTAAAGCCAATCCTCAATGCATTTCATTTCACATCCGAATTCCATTAAATGTTTAAACCTTGGTATAATACAGAACAGACTGATCACTGACCTGCAAATATTGGATGAAACTGATTGAATTTTGTAATGCAGGTTCTTGAGAAGATTATAGCAGGGGTAGAGAAGTTTGGTTTCTGCAGTAAAGGGTGGATTGAATCCCCTCTCAAAGGTGCTGAGGGTAATACAGAATTCCTTGTTCACTTTATCAGAACATCCCCCGATAAAGTTTCATAAAATCACTAATAAATATAGATAGAGAAAATTAGAACTGTACCATTAGATTGAATATTCAAAAGAAATTTTGACAATTTGGAAGATCTGATATGCAGGAATTGCACTTTTGTACAGATTTTGTTTGTGTTTTTTTTATTTTCCCCCTAATACCATTTATGGAAATGCCTATTAACCAAATGATTGCCTAATCTGTAATGTTCATGGATGATGGATCCATGGATTCCACCACAAAAATAGAATATTTTGCTCATGATGCAGCCATAGAACTATGTAAAACAAACAATATTAAGTGAAACTTAATGAATAATTTCATCTAATCCTCAGTACTTTCATTCACTAAAATTCTTTGTTTATTAGTTTAGGCAAACATTTTTTACCTTTTCGCTGAAATTTCATTTAACGATGAAGACAAGGAAATATAAATAAGAGTAAATTATCAATTTAACCTTTAGATTATGTGGGCATTATTAATTTATTTATAATTTTTTTTAAGATTAAACCAAATATTTCAAAAAAAATCTAAGATTAAAACAATAACATTTAAATCATCTAGGGATTAAAATATCATTTTGGTTTGATAAGAAATACATGGGAAAAAAGTAGGGAAGAAACTTTCGATTACTTGGTCAGCAACTCCTCCATTATATATGGTCATTCAATTCAAATATGCTGTATGTGTAACAAAACAAAAAATCAGATATGCAATTTACACATGACATTTTTATGCATTGAATTGATCTAATGGTTAAAAACAAAACAAGTGATGCCTCTTAAGTCACTAAAATAAGCTGGAGAAATTTCATATTTGACCCCATAATGATAACAATAAATCACAAAAGTGGTTATTAAAGTATTATTTCAACCAAACCACTTAATAAAACTATCAAAACATTTCATTAGTTTAATCATTAGTCACTCTAATTATATATGAAAGGTAAATTAAAAAGAAAACAAAAGGAAAGTAAAAACAACTTTTATCCCATAAAATTTATAAAAAAAAAATAATTATTTTGATCTCTAAAACATTTTTTGTAGTTTAAAAAAACTTTTTTTTTTTCTAAAATTTCGTGAAAATTTATCAATTTTACTTTAAGGATATTGTACAAATGGTATGATAGACTAAGGATATTTTGGATGTGTGCATCTGTGAAACTATATGCCATATGTACTTCTATATACAGTATAGATCAGAAAACTATATGCCATATGCATCATACTACTATTACTGGTACATACCAGATTTATGAGATTCCTTCTTATTACAGTTTCTTCTCCAAACCAAAAAGGAAATCTTCCATGCAAGCCTTATAAGTTTCCATTCCTGAAACATGCTTTGCAATTTCAATGCCAACATTCATCCATTTCTTGCCTAATTCAATATTACCCAATCTCACTGGCACTCCTGCTCGATTCCATGCAGTCATGGCTAGCCACTTTCCTTCTTCACTTGGATACTCTCCTTCCTTCAACCCAATCAATATTCTGTAAGCTTGCTTATACATAGCATACACAACATCATCATCTGTATCACCCTTGTGCAAACTGGTTAGTGTCACTAGCTTGCGAACAACAAGAGCAACATTTTGGTAATCTGGAGAAGGCGATGAAAGGAAAGATGAGAGGCATTCATTTAGAGCAAAAGTGGCTACTTCGTGATTGGATCGAGGTCCCTGTGAGGCAAAAAGGCCTATCTGAAGAAGATGATGGGGTTTGCTAGCCTTTGAACTGGCAAAACTCTTCACAAGAAAGAGCTGTGATTTTAAGTCATTTAGTCTGCCTTGTATATCATAAGCACAGAAGGTGTATACGAAGAAAAGATCAGGGTCAAGTGTGTTGGTGATTTGATCATCGTTGACAGAGATCCCAACTGACATTGACTTTAGCATCTGCATCCACACAGTAAAGGAGGAAGATATATTCAACAGAATTCAAAATTTTAGAGTAAATTCATGGTTTAGTCCTCGAAAGATAACAAATTTATCAATATATTCCTTGAAATATGTAATTACATTCAGTTTGATCTTTCTATGAAGATATTAATTTAAATTTAATGATAAATGTATTTTCTAATATTAATCATTAAGTGAAATATCGACAAATTATTGAACCACGATAAATTTGTCATTAAATTATGCTATGATACATCTTTAAAGGATTAAATTTAATAATTTTATCTTTTAAGGACTAAATTGAGAAATCTATTATTTTTAAAGGACCAAATCATTCATTTGCTCAAAATTTTAATATTAGATGCAAGGAAATAAATTATGCTATGGTACATCTAGTCATTTGCATCACATCAACTTAGTCACTTTGCAAAAGATTAATGCATTCAGCTACATAAAATGAACCAAAAACAACTTCATACCTTCCCTGCTCTATCTAGCAAGTCTAGAGCTTGCTTGACTTCAGTTTCTGACATTGTGGTCTTCCCTTGGAATTCTGAAGCTATCATGGCTGATGCAGAAAGTACTAAAGATTTACAAACCATGGCCTTGTTCTCATGATCAGAAGACCCTTCAAGTAAAGCATAAAAATCTGATGCTAGTCTAAAGAACTCGGCTGATAATTCATAACTCTTCTCTTGCCCTGCTTTTGTACCTAAGTTCCAAGAAGTCACAGCAAACCAATTCTGTTCCCGTTTTCCAACCTCCTCTTTTCCGAAGAAGCAGTCACAACCAAGCTCAGATGCTCGTGTATGAGCATGCTTTAAGAATTTGAGGGCCTTTTGTTCATTACCTGACTCTTTAATAAGGATTGTGACCAAGATTCGAAGGACTGTTACTTCTGGTGTTGGCATGGATTTTCCTGAAGCATAGAAGTTAAGCATACTTGATAGTGAAGCAATAGCAACAGGAAGGGCATGGCAAGCAATAGCCTCATGGGCTGATAGAGAGAGAAAATCTGGCTGAAAGTCGAGGCAAGTAGTCATTGCTTGAATTTGAGTAATAGCACCGTCGTGGTCTTTCTTTTGCAGAAATATTTTGAACTGGGTTAATAAAAATCACAGTAAATTTTCACTTCACACTTTTCGGACCCAAAACAAAAGAGGTAAAAGTAATTTTATTCTCTTTAAAGTTTATACTTTACATCAATATTTAATTTCGTCTCTAAAATTTATTTGCAGTCAATTTTGTTATTAAAATTTTTCATTTTGGTCAACTCACCCTAACTCTTCAAATGATTTGAGGACAAACTCCAATATCTTATTCATACTTCTAAGATTTATTGTCCAATACATTCTCAAAATTTGAATTTATTATCAAATATATCATCAAAATTTAGATTCACAGTCAAATATGTTCCTCTAAAAAAATATTTATAATGAGTCTGCCCGACAAGTCATTTAATCGAGTTAAGATAAAGAAAAAAAATGATCAAAATGTGAAATTTTAAAAATAAAATTGACAACAAACAAATTTTAGAGACAAAAGTAAAAATTAATTTAAGCTCATTTCATTCTAACTTTCTAAGTGAGAACATTATCCTAGCTAGAAGCATGTGGATTCTGTCAATCGAGTCTAACTTTGTCTGCCATTAAAGCTTACCTTTATATATAGGGTAAAATACACAAAAGGGCCCTGTGGTTTGACCCTATTTCAGTTTGGGTCCCTGTGGTTTAAAACGTTACAATCAGGGTCCCTGTGGTTTGCTCCGTTTGCAAATAGGGTCCTAGGAGCTTTTCTCCATCCAACTTAACGGTGCACATGTTTTGCACATGACCACTAACCTGCATCCCTAATTTTTTCGAACATTCTCAGCCTCGCCATTTTTCTCAGCCTCGCCATTTTTCTCAGCCTAGCTTCTCCTTCGTGATTCCTTCCTCCTCCACACCCAGGTCGCGATTTCTTCCTCCTTCACTCTCTTCATCTCGCGATTTCTCCAGAAGAAGACGCAAATACGGATCATGGGTGAGCTGGAATGATTATAAAAGTGTAAAATCACGTTTTGGGATCAATTTGTAAAATCCTGCGCGAGTTCGCCAGTTTGAGTGCAACTGGCGAGATTCTGGCGAAGTAATTCCAGTGAGCAGCAGTCATCTCGCCAGAATCTCGCCACTTTGGGGCAAACCAGCGAGATTCTGGCGAAGTGCTCAGCACAGCGTTATAAAATTCTGTTTTGGTCCCTGGCTTTCATTTCTTTTACTCCTTTGGTCCTTTCCTTGTGACATAAGCTCAAAACCTATCATGAAAACACTTCACAAGGTTGCATACTTTTTCAAATACAAAAGATAAAAGTTATATAAATATAAAACACGAGAAAATACACAATTTAGCCCAAATTATATAACTTTACACACATAACCAATTTACTACATTCTAAGGCAAATTCATGCAATTAGGTCCAATAAACATATTAAAATACCACGAAATGCCTTAAGAAAATATAGTAAAATATGGCTCGATCAGAAGTCATGCAAATTAATCCCTTATTGTGGTTCTACTTTATCATAATACATAACCATCTTATCACAGAAGTCATGCAAATTAAAACTTACATAACCATCTTTTAACTGTGAAGACTCTGAAATTCTTTAGAAAAAAAGAGTAGTACAGCAGATATCAAATACCATTAACAGTTTGACAATGATGGAAATATATACCTGAATTATTGGATCTAGTACAGCAGATATTAGAAATTGAAAAATTACTTGGAAGGTAGATATTATTCCAGGTAAAATCGAAGAGCTGGAATAATATCTGTTGTACTAGATCCAATAATTCAGGTATATATTTCCATCATTGTCAAACTGTTAATGGTATTTGATATCTGCTGTACTACTCTTTTTTTCTAAAGAATTTCAGAGTCTTCACAGTTAAAAGATGGTTATGTAAGTTTTAATTTGCATGACTTCTGTGATAAGATGGTTATGTATTATGTAAGTTATATAATTTGGGCTAAATTGTGTATTTTCTCGTGTTTTATATTTATATAACTTTTATCTTTTGTATTTGAGAAAGTATGCAACCTTGTGAAGTGTTTTCATGATAGGTTTTGAGCTTATGTCACAAGGAAAGGACCAAAGGAGTAAAGGAAATGAAAGCCAGGGACCAAAACAGAATTTTATAACGTTGTGCTGAGCACTTCGCCAGAATCTCGCTGGTTTGCCCCAAAGTGGCGAGATTCTGGCGAGATGACTGCTGCTCACTGGAATTACTTCGCCAGAATCTCGCCAGTTGCACTCAAACTGGCGAGAAACTGGCGAACTCGCGCAGGATTTTACAAATTGATCCCAAAACGTGATTTTACACTTTTATAATCATTCCAGCTCACCCATGATCCGTATTTGCGTCTTCTTCTGGAGAAATCGCGAGATGAAGAGAGTGAAGGAGGAAGAAATCGCGACCTGGGTGTGGAGGAGGAAGGAATCGCGAAGGAGAAGCTAGGCTGAGAAAAATGGCGAGGCTGAGAAAAATGGCGAGGCTGAGAATGTTCGAAAAAATTAGGGATGCAGGTTAGTGGTCATGTGCAAAACATGTGCACCGTTAAGTTGGATGGAGAAAAGCTCCTAGGACCCTGTTTGCAAACGGAGCAAACCACAAGGACCCTGATTGTAACGTTTTAAACCACAGGGACCCAAACTGAAATAGGGTCAAACCACAGGGCCCTTTTGTGTATTTTACCCTTATATATAATAGTATCTCTGTGAATATGACACAAGGAAAGCGACAAAGGGAGAGAAGCAGACGGATAAAACAATACCTTAAGAAAAGCACAGACAATGTTGGGCTCAAGCTGCAGAGATGGAAAATCATTAATGATTAAGTATATATTCATATTTCAGTAGAGCATCATACAAAAAGACTCCAAAAACTTCTCATTGTCATCAATGATACCTTTTCAGCCTCATTGATGTATTCTTGAGCACGATCCAAAAGTGAGAGACCAAGGTAGCACAGACACAAAACTCTGAAGCCCTTGGCTCGAAATACTCTGTTCTCTGCATCATATGGAATATACAGCATTGATTTTTCGAAGAGTTCTGCACTGGTCTCGTAATCTTTTGATTGAAAATGATCAGCAGCACTGTAAATCACATCAAAGGATATTGAGATCACTAACTTCATCGAGAGAAGAAAACCTTATAGAATTGTCATATCATATGTAATGTCAGTTCTTTCAATATATATATATATATATTTGAAATTTTGAATCCTACTATTATTTTGAGTAGGTATTGATAGAAGTCAATTCTAGTGTGAACAAACAGTTCTAATGGCGCTATTAGCCATTTTTTTTTTGGCATAACATATTCCATTAAACAGAAGCAAGAACCGTAGCAATACAAGGAGGAGGGTCACCAAACCACACCTCAAGAGGAGGCTCTATTAGCCATTATTCAAGCATATTAGTTAAATCATAGACTGACAAATCAAAATCATTTAAATAAGTCCTAGTTTGACTTATGCGGCAGATATCTAATAAAACTGTTGCATACAACACATTGTTTCCTCTTTCTTACAAGTAACTTTCTAAAGGACAGTCATGGGTGCAGAGAGATGTAAACGCAGAATGTTGGACAGAATAAACAAAGAGGAATACCTCAACCACAACTGTAGTACCCTGTACCCAAGGTCACAAACTTCAACTAACCTAATTGTGAAAACATAGACAGACCTGAAAAGAAACCTTGAGGAACAAGTTATCACTTTGACCCCGGTTCTTAACAAATTATGAAGTCATGACATGTTATAACAACAGTCCAAAACTGTTATCACTTTAATCTTGATTTCGACATTCCCTTGCAAATTAATTATTCCCAAGTAAAGACTGACATTGATAAGATGATCACGCATGAGTCTGGAGTCAAATGTGTATATACTATATAATCTCCTCTAATCATATTGATGAGTTCAGGCCATTTCTAGAACCCATGTCATGGAAGCAAAGCCAAGAGCAAACAAAAGCACAAATCATATTTTAATATATGCACCTAGCTAGGAGAAATACACAAGGAACAGATTACCAATTCCACAAAACGGCATGCATTGCTGCTTGATCCTTGGCTGTTGTTGCCTGGCCTGCAAAAAGTGCTACCACTCTTTCATCAGACACTAGTTCAGCCACCACCTTGGCCCTCACTTTGGACCCTTCGGTACCGCCACCGCCGTTACCGACCACCCTGTGTGCCACCCTCACAGCGGCGCCGGCGCTGACATGGCACCGCCCCAACAGTCCCAAGAACACCCCTTTAGCAGTCTCTGCCCCAGCCGTCCCAGCTGCTTGAAAATAAGCATCTACTGCTGATAACCAAACACTTTCTGGAATTCCCTTACTAATGACCATTCCCCTAAGTTCCTTCTCCGCGTCTCCATGTTTCCCTAACCCTAACAAAGCCTTCATGGCCAACACAGACAGACTAGGATGATCGTCACCACCATCAGCCTCTCTAAGCACCTTAACGCACTTCATCACACTATCGAATTCCTCCCTCTGCAAATGAACGGCGGCGATGAAACGAAGCGTTTTCCATCTCAATCCTCTGAAATGTACCGTCTCTTCTCGTGTTTTCGCGGCACCGAATCCCTTTTCGGAAATCTCTAAAGCGTCGTTCATTAGTTTCAGAGCTTCGGTCAGAGCAGGAGCATCTTCGTTCCCTGATGACAGCAAGAATTTTCCGAACATTAAGTAATGATTGGCGAGCTCCTTGTAGTGCTCAGACGAACCGAATAGCAAACCCTTGGACCGGTTCAGAAGCGCAACCGCGAGATTCCGGTCCGAAACCTCCCAAGCGGTCCGAGACCTGGCGAGATTCAGATCTAGCAACATTTTTTTCTCTCCCGCATCGGAAATTGAAGCCAAATCGACCTTGGATACTAGATCGGTGGCTCTTTCAAAGCAGATCGAAGCGAGATCGAATTTTCGGAGGTTGTGCCAAATCGAACCGGTTTTGTAGTAAAACGAGGCGGACTTGATCGCCGGAGAGGGGACTCCGGTGACATCGGCGGCGAGATAGAGGAGATCGGCGGCGAGGTGTCGGAGCTTGGCGTGGTCTTCGGCGGTTACAGCGGCGGAAGCAGAGGGGGAGCGAATAGCGGTGGCGTTGGAGATGTCGACGCAGGCATTCCAAAGGCGATAGCTCAGTTTCCAGATCTGTAGCTTCAAGGAGTTGGAAAATGGAGAAGATTGGCTCAACTGAGCCAGAGATTGCCGGAGATTGGCGGTGACGGTCTCCGGCGAGGGTTTGTCCGCCGTGTGGCGCTCGAGTTGCTTGACAGATTCTTCGATTTGGGAGAGAAGATGGTGGTGGCGCGCCTCCGTGTCTCGGTGGTGAACTTGCCGGAGCTCCGGCGAAGAAATCTCGGCGATTCTCATTTTTTTGGCGGGAGATTTGGAGGGAAAGGAATTTGAGAATTTTCAATACCTCAAGGCGCTAAAATATTTTTTTTTTTCTCTCTATATATATGACGTGCCATATTGGTTAAATAATTCTAATTTGGTTTTGAATGAGCTGATAAATAATTATTAATCCATTGGTATAAATTAAACATATTATCTACTTTGACCTATCTAAAAAGAGAAAAGAAAACAAGAAAAAGAAGAGAAATTTGACAATATACAAGTTCATGTCCAAAATTTATTGAATTAATCCCATTGCAATATTAATCATAATCCTCAAAATCAAACGGTTAATTAAACTCTACGGTGTAATAACATATTAAGGGAATTAAAAGAACTATTATTTATAATCAAATTCACCAATTATAAGATAATATATACATTTTTACAAAAAAAAATATTATTTATATTTAATTTCTTTATTCATGATTCATCATAAAGAAACTTTTACCAAACACATTTTATATATTTTGAACATTGAACTTGATAATCTTTTTTTCGTAAAAAAACATTGAACTTGATAATCAACATATAATCATCTTTATATATTATATTATTTGAGATATATACAAATATACAATACTAGTGTGCTTTGCATGCCCCATGAATTTAAATTTAATAATAATTATAACTTTAAGATAAACTAAAGTTATTTTTATTATTTATAATGAAATTTAATTTTTATAATTTTTATTTTATTTTAATTGTAACTTTTTTTCATTTAAAGTTGTGGGAAATTAATCTCACATTTTCACCCACTACTTTTTTTCAATGTAAGTAAACCCAAACCGGTCATTGACCCGGGAAGGAGCTCGGGTGGTCGGGTCACTGGTTCAACCGCTGGGTCACTAAAAACCCGGTTGGCCCAATTAAATAAGAAAAATAAGAAATATATATATATATATATATATATACACANAAAAAAAAAAAAAAAACTTAAATAAGTGAAGAATCTTCAATAAGCAAATAACTAAAATATAATGTGTCAAAGTTATAAATACAAACCAATATCTTCAGGCGGAATTCCTTCACTAGTAGCAAGCTCACAATCAAGAAGTTATAGTTCCTCTTCAGTTAGGGTTGGAGGTTCCTCCTCTAGAATCCAATCACCAATTTCTTCGTAATCTTCAAGGATAATAGGATCATAAGGTTTCTTTCTTGACTCAGTCCTATAATATTTATAATTACATATTATTTATCTTTATAATAGCAAACTAATAGCAATAATAATAATAAAAATGAAAGGACTAAAGAATATGCCTAGTTTGTAGCTTCAAGTTATAATGAACAAACACAAGATCATCAAGCCTTTGATGTTGAAATCTATTTCTTCTCTTTGAATAAATATGTTGAAATAGACTACAATTTCTTTCACAACCAGAAGAACTACATGTTTGACTTAAGATTCGAATTGCAACTTTTTGCAAATTTGGTGCAGCTGATCCAAACACTTGCTACCATTCATCTAAATAATTAAACACGTCAATAAAATATATAACTTAAAAACAAAGCAACTTAATTAAGGATATTATTATTACCTGGCATTTTTTTTGTGACGACTATCAATGGCCATCCTTCTCCCAAAATCACCTTTTGCATTTTGGAAGATTGAGAGCTCTGAGTTCATCTGATCTTCTAATACTCTATCACCCTTTGCATATTTCTCTATGGCATCTAAAGCCCCAAACACAGCATGTGATATCAAAGTTTTCATATTCGGATCATATTGATAGCTAGGATTGAAAAACAAACCAGCTGCATGAAGATTCTTCTGAAGCTGTTTATCCCAACGCCTATCAATGATTTCCAAATAAGGCGCTATTACCCTTTTCCTTCTTTGAAATCTTTTAACCATTTCTTCTCTTGCTTTACGAAAGGCCGCATATAAGAAACCCATAGCTGGCTTATCTTCACTATCTACTAAGCGCAATACCCAAATGAGTGGCTCTGTAAGCTTGACAATTGTAGCACTATTTCTCCAAAAAGTTGAATCTAGGGAAACATCCACAAAATTTTTAGATTTGCTATCCTTAGCAAATGATGATGTTGTCCATTCTCTACATGTAACCATGGCCCTCAAAGCATCCTTTTGAGCCAAAATACTTTGCAAAGCAACGAAATTGGTGGCAAAGCAAGTAGGAGCTGATCGAAGTATTTCTCTTCCATGTGTATGAGTCCTCATCAAATGCAATGCAAAGCCATGATTATAAGTGGTGGCCTCATGGGTGAATTGTTGGTTTCACTTAGCAATTAGCCTTAGCAATTGGTTTTATATAATTCAATTTAGCAAAAATAATAATCACTAATTAGTTAAATAGAAGTGTCAATGTTGGAACATGAAAATTGGGGTTGAACTTTGAAGGACCTAATATAAATGTTAAGTAGATCAATTGCTATATATTTGGTTCAGGAATAAAATTAAACATACTCTGTTTCTCATATAGAAGTCCAGAAAACATACTATGTTTCTTTATCAAAAGAAAAAATAAAACAAGAAGAAGATTGAAAAATGAAATAATACTCTGTTTTTAGACGTCTACAGCTTCTCCTCTACTCGTCCACGGTTCAGCCGCTTCACCAGTGAAGTTTCTTAGTGTCACAGCGATTATGGATGCTTGAAAGTGAAAGAGTATGGAGGATTGGAATTTAGACGAGGCGCATAGTTTGATCAGGGAGAGAAATTTTGATGAATTAATTGATTTAATTCCTATGAGCAAATAAAGTTGACAATTTCAGATTTTAGTGGGATTCTTAGCAATTAATTCACAAGGCTGATTGTGGGATTTGAGATAAAAAAGGATTTGAGCAAATAAAGTTGATTATTTTCAGATTTTAGTGGGATTTGAGCAAAAAATGAAAGATTTCAGTGTTTTTTCTTAAAAAAAAAACAGTTCCAATGACCCGCCGGTTCAACGGGTTTCAACCGGACCGGCGGGTTGACCCGGACATTTCCCAAATCACTTGTTTCTTGGTCCTCTTAGGCCATCCGGACCAGATTGGTACCCGGTTCACCGGGTTCCAGGTTAAACTGGGCGGTCCGGTCCGAGTTTACTTGCATTGCTTTTTTCTCCACATGTTTTTTTTATAATTTTTAATTCTATTATTTTTTATCACCATAAAAGTCGTCAGACATATAATATAGTATAGATACATCGTATCCTAACAAACTCAACCGTCGTCTTCCGAACATGAGTCTTCTTAGGGAAATACTTTAGATAATGAGAATACAACACATTCTATAGATGGTAAACAAGGTACAACACACCAGTAGTGCTTAATATATAGACAAATAATAGCCACATCACAAAGTGTCACGTAAACAAATAGAGAAAATCTACTTTTTTGTCTCTGAATTGTTATTGAGTCAATGATTAAGTCTCCAAATTATAGGAAAATATGAATCATTCTCTGAATTTTACATCACCGTCAACTTTTTGACCCCAAATTATAGAAAACTACGAATGAGTTTCTGAATTTTACACTACTGTCAACCTTTTGGTCATTAAGCTGGTTCGTTTTTCCTACAATTCTGGGACCAAAAGGTTGATAGTGATGTACAATTCTGGAAAAAGAGTACATTATTTGCAAGTATGACTTCCCTTCAAAATTGCACTTCATCTTCAAAATGTGTTGTGCTTCATCTTTAAGATGTTTGACTTGATTCTTCCTTGCCACATTTGAAGTTATTGAATTATAATATACTAGTCATATTGATACATGATATAGATCTCCATTGCACATAAAATCCTTAATATAAAACTAATTCCATATTTCACATAACTCTAATATATAAAAGTCCTTTCATATTGTCAAATATAACATAGAAAAATATAATTCACTTTTGTGAGTATAATATGTTGACATCAAATATATCATGAGATGCCCTCATTGATAAAGAATTAAAAATAAATAATAAATTAGACAATGTTGTATTTTCTTTTTTCAACTTATTAATCACAATTTTTATTAATAAATTATCAATAATCATATATAATCAAATTGATTTCAAGTACATGCAATGGTCATTGAATCCATCGATCAATATAAAATTATTATAATCCTATTGAGAAAATGCCTTCTTTAAAATTCTCTAAAATTAAAATATCAATTCTTTCTCTAAAATACCTTCATGATATAAAAATTTATTTAGTGATGTATATATTAAACATTTTATATGCTAACACTGCATATATAGAGATTAAATTGATGGAGCCATGATGAGATTGTATAGATCTTATAAGAAAGGTAAAAGATTCATAGATATGGTCATCCACATATTAGATATAAATAACATATTTACAACAATATTATACTTCTTGAGGCCCGTCCAATTTTAAATTTCCTGAACTTCCCTAATTAATTAATTATAGACCAAAGTATTAATTTCGTCCCTAAACTTTACACTAACTGTCAATTTCGTTTCTATTTTTTTTTGCTGTTAATTTCGTCCCTAATGTTTTACATTTTGATCAATTTTATCCTTTGCTCTTACTTTAGCCAAATATTATCGACAGAATCTACGTGGCTAATGATATATAATGTAAAATGGATAAAAAAAACTCAAATTCTAACTCAGATTGAAAAACAAGATGCAATATGTCGTTAATTTATTTAGTCAAAGGATAAAATTGACAAAGATGAAAGATGTTAAACATTCAGGACGAAATTGACAACAGAAAAAGATTAGAAACGAAATTGACAATTGATATAAAGTTTTGGGACAAAATTAATACTTTTGCCTAAATGATAATGACGTATACTAGCAAAGAAGGAAATTAGTTGGCCCTCTCAAATCTCTAATAAAGACATATACTAACGAAGGAGGAAATTAGTTGGTGCTGACAAATCTTTTCAATCTACTCTATAATATATAAGGACATAAATGAACAAAGAGAATTAGTTGGTGTAATGGTAAATTGCAAACACATTTAAAGTTGTTAACATGGGCCAGCTCGGTCTGGCCCGACCCAAACCTGCTTTGACCGACTATTTTAAAGGTTGGGCTGAGTTAACTCATTTTTAAAATGGACTAAAAAAATTTTAGCCTAACTCTGCTCTTTGTTGGGCCAGGGTCAACCCAATGAGCTTTCTATAAATTTTTTTAAAAAAAATATATTAAATATAATTTGATATATAATAAAAAAATACAAGTATATGATATAAAATATAAATATTTAAAATCATTTTATGTAATAAAAGAACGAATGAAATGATAAGTAAATATTATTTTTTTATTATGTTATTATATATTTTATTTAATTCAATTGTTAATCATCTAACATGTTTATATAGTATTCTTTCATTGATGAATTATTTTTTTTAATAATATTTATTTTTATTAATTATTATTTTATTGATTAAAAAATATTTTTTTAATAAAATGGGCTAGCCCGTGTCTGACTCTTCTTAACCCACGTGAAAATGAGCTAGCCTGACCCGACCCATTTTCAAAAATAATTTAATTTTATCAGTTCGGGCCTGTATGTTGTCATGCAAGCCAATTGGCTGGCCCGTTGGGCTAAGCCTATTTTGACAGCTCTAGACTATACCTGATCATGGGGCAGACTTATTAAAATATGGGTCGAGTTTTAAGGTGTAATAACATTTAAAAATAGACCCGAACCCGTTTTTATTCGGGCCAAACTCAACCTATTTTTAACAAATATGAACCGTTTTTATCTGGCCTCATTTTTTATTTTTTAAAATTATATAATCAATTAATTAAACATTTCATTACATATTTTATATTCCACAATTTATTAAGAATATATATATATAAAGCCAACTCCACAATACAGGTCTACTATATATATATATATATATATTTTAAGGGTTAGTCGTCTAAGGATGCCTTTGATTCTCCAATATAGGTTCAATATTTTTTGGCATCAATATGATACCTGAGCTACAATTTTATTGACGATTTGTTTTATTAATATAAATTCATTCCAATATTTCTTAACATTATAACTTTAATATCTACTCAAATTATTAATATACTCTACTCAAATATCTATAATTATATCTATACTCTAATGCAATTATTAAAAAAATTTAAAAAACTATTTGGCAAAAAGTAATTTTCAATACCCTTATTTATTACACTTACAACTTTTTTTCTCTCTTCATTTCTTACTTACATCCCTCTCTCTCACACACAAATATATATTATATATATATATGCCACACACTCGTGTATGTGTGTGTATATATATATATATATTTCATTTTACAAATATATTATATTACATTATATTATATAATGTATATTAACTTACTCCAAAAAATTATTTTAGTCCCTGAAATTATACAAACTCAACAAGTCAATACATGAGTTATCAAAATATACAATTTTTGATATATTGGTAATCCTTTCTCTATTTTTTTAATTATATTAATAATATTTTTTAGTGTCAAAATTTAAAATAAAATAATTCAGTCCATGTTGTTAATATTTTGGTCCATGCGATAAAATATATAATTCAGACCCAAAAAATATACATTTTGGCCCCTCCTCAAGTATATATATGGGAAATATTTTTTGTAGTTTAAAAATTTAAAAACAGTAATGAGAAAAAATATATAATTCAAACTCCGAAAATATACAGTTTGCTCTCTTCTCCAATATATATATATATATGGTTAATATTTTTTGTAGTGTAAAAATTTAGAAACAAAATTCAAAAACAATAATGAGAAAAAATATATAATTCAGACCCCAAAAATATACATTTTTGGTCCATCTTCTAGTGTATATATATGGGTAATATATTTTGTTGTATAAAAATTTGAAAATAAAATTAAAAAAATAGTAATGATGAAAAATATATAATCTAGTCCCCAATTAAGAATTACATTTTGGTCCCTCCCTCACACCTCACACCTCCAACCTCTCCAATATCATACACCTAATCCAACTTCCTTTATCAAATTCTCCACAAAAAAAAAAAAAAAAATTTTGAGACAATTTTAATATCATATCATTCCATTAACATCACATCCAAACACTAAAATAACAATCCAATATCGTCCAATATCTTTATATTCAATTATCGCTTTATTCCTATACAACTTTAAAATACCAATACAATTATTTCAATCAACCATAATTATTACATACCCTTAAAAATAATTTCACATCCCAATTTCAACAATATCCCTCAAATTCCCAAACACTATTTTTTCATATGATTCCAATATCATACCATTACAATATCTCTCAAATACCATACTTATTCCTCCAATACTCCATTGGAGAGCCAAACGCACCCTAATTGTCTAACATACAAAAGTTTGCTTTATTATATGGGATATAATGGTTTTCAACCAATTACATTATTTTTTAAAATTTTTTTTGTCTATATCTACTATGCGAAACTTTGTCTTATTTTATTTAAATTCAACTTATATCACGTATTTAGTTATGATAAAAGAATTTCTTAATAAAAATAATTACACTCACAAAGTTTCTAACTCAAAATGTTACTTAAATAATATATTAAACTGTTTAAGACCTATATAGATCAATTCATTGTTACGTTTTAATTTTACTTGTTATCATTTTCTTCATCATCTTCCATTCTATTTCTACATAAGTTGATCTTGAAACAAAAAAATTATTCAATCTAATTTATCAAGTTTTGACTGATTTGAACGAGTTTTAGTTGATTTTATGCATATTCTACTATTCTAAATCTATAAAGTGAACATTTTATTTTAAAGGTGTATAGTTGTATCAGATATATGTTCGTGTGACAGCAGGTATGTTTGTATTTGTCTATACTTTATATTGACTCTTGACATTAGTTAAAAATTCATGAGCCATGTGAAAACGGTCATCATGATGAAACTTGCATAGTTACATTGAATGCAAGCTAGGTAGCTACCACTCTATCTTGCCACCTAAATTACTATATATATGATGTATTATCATCAAGTTGGTTAGGTCTCTATTGCCGCCTCTTAAATTTATGCAAGCTAGGTAGCTACCACTCTATCTTGCCACCTAAATTACTATATATATGATGTATTAACAACGTACCTCAGGCCCAAAAAAAACCACGAAAGCTCAATTTGGTGGTGTGAAAGATACTTTTGAGTACGTACTGTATTCAATTTGGGGTTTGAGAATTTTTTTAGTGTTCATTTCGTATTTTATTTTTTTTTTACTAGTGATATATCATTTGTTGTCTTTAAGCATGAACGTAACGAAAGCTCAAGCCAAACTATGTAAATTTTTTTTGATTTATTATTTTATTTTCTATTATTTATTTTGTTCACTATGACCATTATATATCCTCAAGAAACATAGCTAGATAATTAAACTAGAAATCATCATGGAAGCCCATACTAACGACGAAGAGCTTGCACTTGCAGCACCAAGACTCCTACAAGCTCAAACCCTCATATGGAACCACATCTTCAGTTTCATAAACTCCATGTCCCTCAAATCTGCCATAGACCTTAACATCATAGACACTATTTATAATCATGGCAAGCCCATGCCTCTTTCCACTCTCATCTCCACCCTCCAAATCCATCCTCTCAAAACTCGTCATATTTATCGCTTAATGCGAATTCTCACTCATTCAGGCTTCTTCTCTCTTCAGAATATTCCAGAAATTGATGATGATGACCAATCCCAAAAACTAGGGTATGTCTTAACGGATGCATCCACCCTTCTTTTGAAGGACCACCCTTTAAGTATGAGGCCTTTCTTGGTGTTCCAATTAGACCCAATCCTCATAAAGCCATGGTTCGAGCTGTCCAGTTGGTTCCAAAATGATGATTTGACGTCGTTTGTCACGACTCATGGAAAGACTTTTTGGGAGTATTTAGGGCAGGAGCCTAAGCTAAACCAAATTTTTAATGAAGTAATGGCTAGTGACTCGAGATTAGTGAGTAGCCTGGTGGTTAATGAGTGCAAAAAAGTGTTCCAAGGGTTGGGGTCGTTGGTGGACGTTGCGGGTGGGACAGGAACAATGACTAAGGCCATAGCCAAGATGTTTCCAAAAATTGAATGTATTGTTTTTGATCTGCCACATGTGATTGATGGGCTACATGGTAGTGGGATTCTTAAGTTTGTTAGTGGAGACATGTTTGAGGCTATTCCTCCAACCGATGCCGTCTTGTTGAAGGTAAAATTGATGGAGCTCTAGTTTCTAATTAATTAAGGGTAAATTACACTTTGGTATCTTGTTCCATGGACTAATTTGACCTTGGTACTATGTTCTTTGCACTATTAACATTTTGGTACCCTGTTCTTTGCACCACTAACACTTTGGTACTCTAATAAAGATAGAATAGAGTAACAAATCATGAAATAACAAGGTACCAAAGTGAAATCGGTCCATAGAACAGAATACCAATATGTTAACGGTGCAAAGAATAGGGTACCAAAATTTGAAAGAACATGGTACCAAAATGTTAACGGTGCAAAGAACAGAGTACCAAAGTGTCACTTTTGAAAGAACATAATACCAAAGTAAAATCGGTTCATAGAACAGGATACCAAAGTTTCAACACAATTTCACGATTGAGAATTACATATTCATAAGAGAGCTTTTGAAACATTTATATCAAAAAACTCTTTTATGAAGAATAAGAAGAACTCTTGATAGCTCTAACGTTCTATACCATTAGTTATATTGAAATTTATGTGTTTTACTTTTATATATAGATATATAATAATCATGAAAAATATATTTTAAGATATCAATGAGCATAATCTTATAGTATAATTACTTTGAATGACACAGTCGATTCTACACGATTGGAACGATGAAGAGTGTGTGAAGATACTGAAGAAGTGCAAGGAAGCAATTACAATAAACAAAGGGAAAGAAGGAAAAGTGATAATAATAGACATTATGATGATGGAGAATGATAAGGGAGATAATGTGGATGATGAATTTGTGGAAACTCAACATTTTTGGGATATGTTGATGATGGTTTTGCTCACGGGAAAAGAGAGAACGAGAAAGAATGGGCTAGTTTGTTCTTCTCTGCTGGCTTCAGTGATTACAAGATAACCCCAGTTCTAGGTTTAAGATCTCTCATTGAGGTTTTTCCATGACGCACATGCAATATAATTAATTTCACTTCCTACCAAAACAAAAATTTCACTTTTCATTTTCTTGCTTTAATTGTCCATGCTACGTTTGATCGTGTGTAAATGTGAGTTAATTAATTGTAAGACATGATTAGTTTTCTTTCTACATTGTCTAGCTAGCACGCTGTACTGTGATGCAACTCATTCAAGTTAAATTATTTAGGGTAAATTGTAATTTGGTACCCTGTGGTTAGGGGCGATTCCCCTTTGGTACCCTGAAAGAAAATATTTTGCATTATGGTACCCCGTGGTTTGCTCCGTTAGCGATTTGGTCCCCTGAGGTTTTTTTCTGTTAGAATTTAACGGCAAATGTACGTTAAAATGTCAAAAATCTCCCAACAAGTCTTCTCTTATGCGTTTAAGTCCTTTCCCTTTACTAAAAGGGATCAAAACATAAAGAGTTAATTATAAAAGGGTCTTTAGAATTCTAATATTATAGAATTTTCTCATTTTCATAAGATTTCTTTTGAATAGGTCCTGATTTAATTACACTTTAATCCCAAAAGTTTATGATCTTTATCAAAATAGTCCTTAGAACCTCAAAAGACAAATCAGCATCTATGATTTATCAAAAAATCCTTATATTCAACTACAATTTTCATTCAAGTACACTACAAACAAATCAAAACCTCCCAAATTTTTCAAAAATCAAGCCCCACAAAAAAAAAAAAATTCATCTCTTCTTCAAATTGGTCCCTGAGTTCAATTTTTATCCCATTATTCTCAATTCCCTCTCTTTTCATCATCTTCATTCATTTTAGTCCCAAATCCTAAAAATAAAATTGTAAAGTGTCCGAAAACTCTTCCAAACATTCCAATTTAGTCCATAAAAGTATTAAAAATCCTAAAACCTAAACCCCAAACTCTAAACTCTAAACTCTAAAATCCTAAACCCTAAAACCCTAAACTGCTTTTTTTTTTTAAAAAAAAAGAAACTAAATAAACTTGTTTTCATCTTCATCTTCGTCATCCTCACGCCGCCTCTTCCTCACGCCGTNCTAAACCCTAAAATCCTAAACCCTAAAACCTTAAATTGCTTTTTTTTTTTAAAAAAAAAAAGAAACTAAATAAACTTGTTTTCATCTTCATCTTCGTCATCCTCACGCCGCCTCTTCCTCACGCCGTCATCTTCCTCTTCATCATCCTCACACCGTCCTCTTCCTCTTCCTCTTCCGCATCTGCAACTCAGAAGGGATCAGCCAAAATTGAGCCAAAATCGAAGGGATCAGCTAGAAACGAAATCGTGAATGCAGAATCCGAATTTTTTTTCCAGATTTGCCCAAATCCGAAGTTTTCGATTTGCCTAGATGAAGATGATGAAGATGATGTTTTCGATTTGGGCAAAGATTTGGGCAAATCGAAGTTGATGATTTTTATTTTGTTACCTTCAAACTCATCAAAAAAAAAATACAAGATCAAATTGAGACTTGAAAAAAATATGAAATCAAAAGTACACTTTGAACAAAAAAAAATTCATGTTATCAAGAGAGGTCTAATAGATAACAAAGTGATATATAATTAAATTCATGTTTAAATTTTCACTAGTGAATGTACTTATATTCAGGCCAAAAAATTCATGTCTCCTTAGCAACACTTTGTAACAAAACCTTTTAAACACTTAACTCAAAGATATAAAATGCAGAATAATAAAAAGTTCAGGGATAGAGAGATTGACACCACGATTTATAGTGGTTCACATAGAGTATAAGCCTTGATATGAAAGTCTCCAAGGTTAGGATCACCCCTAAGGTTTTACAATCTCCCTTTTACGGTCCGCACAAATCTCACGGGTAGTCTCCAAGGTTCCTATACACTCCTCTTATCTTGCAACCACACACAGCTCACCACTAGGGTTTCACAGCAAACGAGGAAGGCAACCTACTACCACTAAGGTTTCGAACGAATCAGACAATAGATGAAGTAGATGGTATTTCTCACAAAGAGATAGGTTTTCTCACAAAAAGTAGGTTCACACTAAGTGATTATCTCCACAAAGGATTTTCCCACTAAGGGTTACAACACATGTAATAGCACACAGCTCTGAATTCTTGTAATAGCAGCTTGAATATCTCAGAATCAGTAGTCTTCAACGTATGAAGGCTTCTCCTTTTTATAGGCATCGTTGAGGTTGAGCTCCATAAGGAAGTAATTTGAATTCTTTGATTTCCAAATGCTCCAACGGCTAGGTCATCAAGAATCTTCAATTTTCATCAATGCTCATTCAGCTCTAACGTTTAAAATTCATAAAAATCATTCTGGTTGTCCACTCTATTCGAATTTGAATTTTGGCTCCATCAGGATTCAGCATTAATCTGGTCAGGATCTGGCAATCAGGATTTGAATTGTTTCCATATATAGATCCTCGCAATAAACACAAAGTATAAGTTACAAATATACTACACTTTTCATAAAAAAAAAATTTACACTATTGAAATCCGCCTGAACGACCCTAATTAATAAATTTTAATGACATATACCAGCAAAGAAAGAAATTCGTTGGCCGTGTCAAATCTAATAAATAACTAGTGTGGGACCCGTGCGTTGCACGGGAATTAGTCTATGACAACCAAACAATTGGGTGGTTGTGTAGGAAAAATAGTATTTTGGTACATTGCATGTTTGTCACTAATATAAACAAATATATCACATATCGTGCGAACTACGTTTTTAACTGTAGTTTGTTGTATCATTAAGCTGTATTGTGTTTTTCCCACGTTTTAGATAGTTAAATAATAATTCTATAAATTTAATATATAATTAGTAACATGTTAATAATTTGTAAGACCAAGGAATTTTGTAGACATTGGAATGAGATTCATATATATGAGTTCATTGCTTACATATAATAAGGAAACTTATATATTCTGAAAAACTTCTCTATAAACCACGTTATTGGTCTTGTTGTCAGATGAGTTGCCTTTGTGAGATATCAGGATTTTGATCCCACGCCTAGATTGTACTCGGGATAATGCTACGTATAGTTGACCATGCGAAAACACTGGGCGGGGAAGAAAAAGACCAACATTTGACAGTGATTGACCTTGGCTTTTGTTTATGGTCATAGCAAATGATAAAACCAACGGAAACTAACGTCTTTGAAACTTGAAAGGTAGCTTTGACTCAGAAGGCGTTATTAGTAGCCGAGCAATTAGCACCTTTTGTCCGGCAGATTTGCCAGACATTGAAATAGCTTCAATAGCATGATCACTCATCCTTGACACAATCAGTCGAGTGCCGTTGCACAGTCCCATTGACTTGTCAATGTTCCTTATAAGCATTATAGGTGCACCAATTTTAAGCTTCAGACGATGGTATGGAAGCCCTGAACCCTTAATAGTATTTAAGAATTCTGTAGGATACACGTCTGCCAACTGGTTGGCATTTTCATCGTGTTTAGAAATACTGTCTGAACTTAGATAGATTTTGGGTTCACCTGGCAGCTGATCAATTAGCAAATCATTCACATCGTTAACGTCATCCAATGTTGGAGCTAGAATTGCTCTGTCTCTAAAATAGTCTGGATCATTGCAATTAGCCTCAAAATTTGG
>QANZ01016836.1:0-18326 GCA_003254925.1 Chamaecrista fasciculata
TAAATCCTAGAACTAGCGTGGCTCTGATACCACTATTGGGAATTCCAGGCGCCTCACGCAGCGGAAGGAAATATAAAATTAAAATAAAACGCACCAAGTCCTAAAATTCCCGAACGGATCCGCTAGTAGAATTTAAAACTTTTAAGATAGTGGTATACCTCACGAGTTTCAATCGATTGGTTGTACAAGGAGTGTGCAAGGAGTCTACTCGCAGCGTCCTCCCTCTGCCGGTGATCCACACGAACAGTTTATCGGGCACCAAGGTGCTAGCCTTCCGTTCTTTTCTCCAAAAGAACCAGGGACCAATCTACAGTGTCTTTGAACTCAAGAACTCCTTCTTGATTCAAACAAGGTGGCGCAAATTTGAGAATTCCCTACAAGAAGTCCTTCTTGTTTTCTCCACTTTCACAAACCCTAATTTTTGGTGACTGCAAATCGAATTTCCTAACTCCTTAGGCAAACTCGATTTTTCCCTCTCAACTCTTGAGAACCAAAAATTCTCACACTTGGAAAGCTAGGGTTTGAAGATGGTGATTTCTCTTCTCTCTCTACAAGGAGGAAGACAAAAATCAAGAATGAACTCTCTCTTAGCACTAGGCGCCTAGCCCTAGGCTTTTTATAATTATTTTTAGAGCATTATTATAATTCCATAATCATAATAATATGGCTTCATGACTTGAATTTCAAATTATAATATTACCATAATATTTAATTTAAATTCAAATCGTAATCTTAGGGAATCAATTGGAAGATCAAATCTCCCTTGGGACCCACCTAAGCATGGGGCCATATTGCTCCAATTTTCCTTTGGATTTTTATAAATCAAAAACCTTCCTAACTCTTAGGAAGTCATGATTCTCCAAAGATCCTGATTTGAGATCACACCAAATCTATTTGAATTCAAATCTTTTGATATCTTCATCAAATCTTTTGAATTCAAATTCATGACTTAAATTAATAAAACATTTTTATTAATAAAAGGCCCTATGATGACTAAATGTTAATATAAAATGGTGGAATAATGATGACCTCAGGTCTAAGGCGTCGTGACAGGCGTACAGGAGAGGCAAGCTGATGACTAAACCCATGCAGGACTCTCCGAGTCATGTCCAGCAACTCGTAACCCCTTACGTAATTGCACCATGACTCTCGTACCAGCATCTAGTGCATGCATCTCTATGTACCGAGGTCATGCTGGTCTTAGTTCATTTTCGTTCCCACGAAAACAATCGACCAGGGACAGATTTAGATTAATTATCTCATAATTAATCACTGACTGTTATCATAGTAAACATGCTAATAATATGATAACCATTAATTTATCTCCATAAATTAATCAATATGTTCAAAACATATTTATAAAATGATTGGCCCTAGGGCACAATCTCCAACACTGAAACGGTTCAGTATGCAGGATGCCAAGAAGGGATTCATATCGATGAATCATGGTTTAGGCCTGAGCAAGAATCAGTGTCCCAAGACACTTGATGAGCGAGGGCGCATGAGTGGCATCCCTTATGCTTCGGCAATAGGATCCATCATGTATGCCATGTTGTGTACTCGACCAGATGTGTCATTTGCCCTGAGTATGACGAGCCGGTTCCAACAAGACCCTGGTGAGGATCATTGGACCGCTGTCAAAAACATCCTAAACTACTTCAGAAGGACTAAGGATGAATTCTTGGTTTATGGTGGAACTGATGAAGAGCTATGTGTAATTGGTTACATAGATGCTAGTTTTCAAACTGACCAAGATGATTTTAAATTGCAGTCTGGATACGTGTTTCTCCTAAACGATGGCAGCGTGAGTTGGAAAAGTTCCAAGCAGGGCACGATTGCTGATTCTACAACGGAGGCTGAGTATATAGCAGCATCAGATGCAGCGAACGAGGCTGTATGGATTAGGAAGTTCATTGCCGAGCTTGGAGTGGTTCCGACCATTACTGATCCTATAACCTTCTATTGTGACAATAGTGGTGCTATTGCACAAGCCAAGGAGCCCCGGTCCCACCAGAGGACCAAACATATACTCAGACGTTATCACCTTGTTAGAGAGATGATTGACAGAGGTGATGTCAAGATATATAAAGTAGCAGGCGAGGATAATGTTGCCGATCCTCTTACAAAACCTCTTGCGCGGGTCATACATGAAAGCCATGTAACGTCGATGGGGATTAGACACATTGATCAATGTACCTAGTGTAGGAACAGTTGGATTAATAATTGTACCTAGTGCAAGTGGGAGTTTGATGGAGATTGTGCCCTAGGTGATGGAGAATGTGCCCTAGGGCCAATCATTTTATATATATGTTTTGTTCGAACATATTATTTTGATTAATTTATAGATGATAAATTATGTTGTTATCATATTATTAGCATGTTTACTATGATAGCGTCCTTGATTAATTATGTGATAATTAATCTAAATTGTCCCTGGTCGATTATTCATGTGGGAATATGAATGAACTAAGACCAGCATGACTTCGGTGTATGGAGATACATGCCTAAAGATGCTTTACGAGAGTCATGGTGCAATAAGTAAAGGGTTACAAGTTGCTGGACCGACCCGGAGAGTCCAGCATGGGTTTAGTCATGAGCTAGCCTCTCCTGTACACCTGTCACAATGCCCTTAGACCTGAGGTCTTGATTATTCCGGCGTTGTAGATACTGAACTTTGGCCTAGTCCAACGTTGCCCGTAGCAGGGTAGCCATAAAGGCTAGGTACAGGTTTAGTTGTTTGCCGTGCTGAGGAATGTGGTTGACCAAGATGGAATTTTGTCCTTCATTAAAGATGAGAGATATTTAATGGGCGCCCTCGATAATTTTGTCAAAGGAATGTGTGGCCACACAGGGAAATGGGACTAACTCAAGGAATCGAGAAAGTTATGGTTTGGATTATGGATGACTTTCCCATGTCTAATCCATGACCAAAATATCGTGTGACAATAGGGATTATGACATGTTGGTACTTAGGTTAAATCGGTTTTGTTAAAACGATAACTCATGTGTTTTGGGTTGTCGTGATGGCTTGCTAGAGTCCGCTCTTGACTTGTGAGTCATAGAGATGACTTGCTACCAACTTCACGTGAGGCCTGCTGGGTCACACACGAGCAGGATCAAGATTCCGTAATGGGACACTGATTAGGGTTAATTCGTGAGTCACTTTGGTGACACAATTTAAGACATAGTTGAATGTCTTAGGACATGAAATCTTGTCTGAAATAATATCTACGTTTATGATATTTAAATTTGTTAGACAAATTTAAATATATTAATTGTTAAATAGTTAATTTGATTAATCTATTTACAATTAAATTCTTGTTAAAAATATTAGGGAATAATAAATTAAATAAGCTTCCTAAATGTTAGGGCATTATTGATTTATTAAATTCACTAATATTGGGATAACAAGGGAGGAGGTGGCGCCTCATACTTGTTGATTTTAATAAATGAAAATGTTTTGTTAATTAGAATCAAGATTTGAATTTGAATTCAAGATTTGATTTTGATTTCAAGATTCAAGTTTGAATTAAAGATATTAGGGTAATATTTTAATTCAATATTGTTAGGAAATTAATAAGTTGGTTATAACTACCTAAGAGTTAGGGTTGTTATTTTAATTATTAAATTCCTATAAATATATGCATGAGGGTGGCGCATTCTTTAAAGCTTGGAGTGCAAGATTTGATCTTGCATTTTGAATTTAAATAATGCAAGTCGATTTTAGGGTTTAAATATTAAGGTAATATTTTAATTATAAAATCAATTCCTCATGACTCATTTCAACCAATAGGGTTTGAGCAATCAAGATTTGGTTTCAAGAATTTATCTTGAACCTCAAATTCGAATTGCCTCTTAAGTTTTGAATTATAATATTAGTGTAATATTATAAATCAGATTTAGGGAATCCCTAAATTATATTAATTATTGAAATTAAGATATTCAATTTTTTAGGGATTCACTAATTAGATTAGTAATTCCCTAGTTTTCGGAATGAGGAAAAATATATATATACACACACACTTGGAAAATTCGACTAAGGCATTTTGTGAGACAAAATTCAGCCAACCCTAATTTTAAAGAGTGAAAAGTCGACTTCTCTCAAGAGTGAGAGAATTTCGACCTAAACCCTAAAAACTTTAGGGGTTTTGTGTGTGAGTTGCGCCACCTTATTCTTGAGATCAAGAATTGTTCTTGATCATTCAAGATCAGTAGATAGAGTTCCCGTATTCTCTTGGGAAGAAGAGAAAGAGGCTAACACCTGGGCATCTGCCAAACTGCTCGTGTGGATCACCGGTAGAGGAAGAATACTCGCAGTGGACTTCTCAGATTCGCTGACTCAAAGCCACCGATTGTAATTTAGGTATACATCTTCCTATACTAGTATAAATAAAGTTAGTGGATCCTGGAAGGGAATTATAGAGTGGCAAAAATTTTAATTTACCGTTTATTCCACTGCGCCACCTCTGTGATTCCCCAAAACTAGGGCCAATCATTTTATATGTATGGACATATTGTTTGACTGATTTATGAATGATAAATTATGTCGTTATCATATTATTAGCATGTTTACTGTGATAACAATCCTTGATTAATTATGTGATAATTATTCTAAACTGTCTGTGGTCGATTATTCACGTGGGAACGAGAATGAACTAAGACCAGCATGACTTCGGTGTATGGAGATACACGCATGCGATGCTTCTCGAGAGTCATGGTGCAATTATGTAAAGGGTTACAAGTTGCTGGACCGACCCGGAGAGTCCTGCATGGGTTTAATCATAAGCTAGTCTCTCCTGTACACCTGTCACGATGCCCTTAGACCTGAGGTCTTCATTGTTCCGGCGTTGTAGATGCTGAACTTTCGCCTAGTCCAACGTTGCCTGTAACAGGGTAGCCATACAGGCTAGGTACGGGTTTAGTTGTTTCCCGTGCTGAGGAATGTGGTTGACTAAGAAGGAATTTTGTCCCTCATTATGTTGAGAGATATTTGACTAGGCCCCTCGATGAGTTTGTCCAAGGAATGTGTGGCCACACAGGGCAATGGGACTAACTCAAGGAATCGAGAGAAGTTATGGTTTGGATTACAATCATGACTTTCCCATGCCTTATCCATGACCAAAATATCGTGTGACAATAGGGATTATGACAAGGTGGTACTAAGGTTAAGTCGTTTATGTTAAAATGATTACTCATGTGTTTTGGGTAGTCGTGATGGCTTGCTAGAGTCCGCTCTCGACTTGTGAGTCATGGAGATGGCTTGTTGCCAATTTCACATGAGGCCTGTTGGGTCACACATGAGCAGGATCAAGATACTGTTATGGGACACGAATTAGGGTTAATTCGTGAGTCACTTCAGTGACACAATTTAAGACATAGTTGAATGTCTTAGGACATGTAGTCTTGTCTTAAATAAAATCTACATTTGTGATATTTAAATTTGTTAGACAAGTTTAAATATATTAATTGTTAAATAGTTAATTTGATTAATCTATTTACAATTGTATTCTTGTTTAAAATACTAGGGAATAATCAATTGACTAAGTCTCCTAAGAGTTAGGGGATTATTGATTTATTAAATTCTCTAATATTGAAGGATAACAAGAGGAGGGTGGCGCCTCACTCTTGAATTAATTAATGAAATATGATTTTGTTAATTTGAATTCAAGATTTAAATTTGAATTCAAGATTTGAATTTGAATTAAGATATTAGGGTAATATTTTAATTCAATTTGTTAAGGATATTAATAAGATTACAACTTCCTAAGAGTTAGATTTGTTATCTTATTTGTTAAATTCCTATAAAATAACAAGGAGGGTGGCGCATTCTTCAAAGATTCAAATGTAAGATTTGATCTTGCATTTTGAATTTCAAGAATCCATTTTGAATTTTAAGTTAAGATATTTTAATTAAGAATTCAAATGGGAAGTGTGCATTCTGGATTTCAAGATATGATCTTGAAATTTGAATTAAGATTGCCTTTTAATTTTGAATTATAATATTAATGTAATCTTATAATCAAAATTTGGTGATTCCCTAATTTGAGGAATGAAGACTCTATAAATACACACCAAAGTAGCCTATTATCATAGAGAGAAAAAAAGGAGAAAGTAGCCTAACCTAAGAGGAGAAGAGGGTGAGTTCGACAAACCCTAAAACTTAGGGATAAAAGGGCGAGTTGTGTGTGAGAGTGATTGGAGGCGCCAAACCCTAGAGTTAGTGGCCAAGAAGTTGGTTCTTGGTGCGCCACTTTGAATTCTTGGATATTTCAAGAAGTGTTCTTGAAATTCCAAGATTGTAGATTGGTTCCCATAATCTCTTGGAGAAGAGATTGGAGGCTAGCACCTGAGTATCTGTCAAACTGTTCGTGTGGATCAACGACAGAGGAAGGACACGAGGCTGTGGACTTCTTGGAATCGCTTTTTTCAAAGCAACCGTTTGATTTAGGTAATCATCTTTTCTCACTGGTATAAACACAAGTAGTGGATCCTATGGAGGAGATTATAAGTTTTGTAAAAAATTTAATTTTACCTTTTCCGCTGCTTTTTGCTCCATAATCTCCAACACTCATAGCTCGTTCGTCGTTCGTCCTCCATCAAGTTTGTTTGCCGTTACTACTCTCCGTCGAGTTCGTCCTTCACTATAATTTCTCTCATTTCTCGTTCGTGAATATATCTGCTGCACGCTTTGCAACTTCTGGTTCTTCGACCTTTGTTTCCGCTTCCCTCTCTTCTTCTCATTCCAACTAGGTACTCATTCTCCTTCTCATGTGTTAGTCTCATCTAACATTTCATGATTTCTTGATTGTCGCACCATACCATAATTTTTTTGTGTTAATTTGTTGTGTATTATTGATACTTGTTTACAAAGTCAATGTTAAGGGTTTAACCCATTCCGTACAAAATCAATGTTAAGGGTTTAATTTCCAAATGAAGTCCATATAGATAGAGAATACAATAAAACCTCAAAGTCAAAGGAGTATGGTTTGGTGTGCTTATTTTCCCAACTTATTGGTTCAAGCAGTCTAAAAGTTCAATAGTGATGTTCCCTACTTAAAAATAGTTTGAGTGAGTTTCAAATTAAACAAAAAAGTTGCTTGTGAGTAAAGAAAGTATGGGACTTGAAAGAGAGCCAGGGTTTTGGAATGAAGTGAGGTATCCTTACTGAGACCTATTTAGTCATACAAATAACTTAGCATCAGTTAAATTCACATACTTTCAAGAAAAATAACACACTACCTCAACCAAGCGAAAAACATATATTGATTATAGATTACAGTAGAAAACAACTAAAAACACAACATTTTATTCAGGTACAACATTTCATTAAAAACTACCAAATGACCCAGTGGGATGAACTTTAGATAGTTAAAATTTTAAAGGTCAACAAAAAAATCATTGTCAATCTAACATTTAGTTTAATGTTCAACTTTAAATGAATTAAAGTACAAAGACTTATCTTTTTTATCCCTTTAGTGTTCCATTGGTGGGATTTTTAAGGGAGATTCTTCCTGATGGGAATGAATAAAGGTTGGGCAGTATTGTTATTATTTGCCTAACTTCAATTGTTTTTTTTTTCTTCTTTCTTCTTTTTCTATCCAAATTCAGTTCACAGTAAAGATAAGAAGATTCTTCCTTTATGGTTGGAGATTCAGACTTTTGTAGTGTGAAGTGGTTTTAATTTATACATACATTGATTTCACGTTTGGGTTTTGGTTTCTAATTTATGTGAATTTCTCAAACAAAAGGAAAATTGTGTTTTAAGTTTTAATTTGATATGGATATATATCAAATTGGGTATATTTTGGCGAGATGAAAGCCAAATAAAAAATGACGAAGCTAAGAAGATTATGCCTTTATGATTGGAGATTTTGATTTTTAGCATACAATTGCATATCTTAGCATAATGTTCAACTTTCTATTATAGCTTAATTTATAAAACTCGTCTTTGTTCTTTCCATTCTTCCCCTTTGTCTCTTTAAATTGTCAAAATTGAGTGATTATCATGTTTGGTTATTTTTGGGAAATTGATGGTAGATCCACAATTTTTTTATGAATAGATCTTTATTATGGCCAGTCAAAGTGAGAGTGTTGATGGCTTTGAAGAAGATAATGAAGGAAGTGAAAATGAGTTTCCTGCAAAGCGAACAAAACGAACCTCTAAAGTATGGGATGAAATGAAGAAAACATCAACAGTTGATGGTGCCAAAGTCCAATGCATGCATTGTGGTCACTTATTGTCAGGTTGTGGTGGCACTTCTCACTTGAGGCAACACTGAGTAAGTATCCTAAGCGTCCTCTTTATCTTAAGAGTGACCAACATAGACTAATCGAAGGTACATCTTCAAAAAGTTTTAAATTTAATCAAGATGTTGCTCGCTATGCTCTTTTGCAATTTCTTGTGTGTGGAAAGCATGCTTTTTCTATGGTAGAGGAACATAAATTTAGACAACTGATGCAAATAACTAATCTTGACTTCAAGAATTTAAGTAGACATACAGCGAAGAGGGACTTGATAGCTAGTTTTAAGAATGAGAAAGAAAATGTCAAATCACTATTAAGTAGCGCAATGGGTAAAGTTTGTTTGACTTCTGATAATTGGAGATTAGAACATACATTGGATGAGTTTATTTGTTTTACTGCTCATTGGATCGACTATTTGGTTTAAGGATTAACACCTCTTTTTAACGGTATTTCTATAGTTGATGTGGTGGCTTTATGTTTACGGGATTGGGGGATTGAAGACAAAGTGCTTAGCATCACATTAGATAATGCAAGTTATAATGATGTGATGTTTAATAATCTCAAACATCGTCGACTTTTGATTAATAAACCCTTGTCTAAATTTATTGTGCAATCAGGTTTGACTCTCGCAGATGATGTTATTTCTAACGTTCATAATGGTATCAAATATTTGAAGAAGTCAGTCTCGAGAAAGAAGAAATTCTATGATTTGCAATGAAGAGTTATCACTTGAATGAAAATAAAAGGTTAAGAATAGATGTTTCTGTTAGATGGAATTCAACCTTTTTGATACTTGATCATGCAATTTATTTTAAATCACTTCCAAATATTGATGAAGTTTCTGAACTTTATCCTTTCTGAAGATGAGTGGGAGAAAGTTCAGAAACTTCATCAATATTTGGAAGTTTTCTATGATGTCACATGTACTTTTTCTGGTAGCAAATATCTCACATCTAATGTTTATTTTAAAGGGGTTTGGAAGATACATACTCATTTGTTGGGTGAAATAAGAGCTCCAAGTAGTTTCATATATGGGATAGATGGATAGGAAGATGAAAGAGAAATTTGATAAGTATTGGATTAATTATAGTTTAGTCTTAAGTTGTGCAGTTGTATTAGATCAGAGACTCAAGTTAAGATATTTAGAGTTTGTTCATCAAAAGACTTATGGAAATGTAGGTCGACTGACATCTAATGTTGACACTCTAAATAGTATATATGATGAGTATGAGCTTCATAGTTCCTTTGCACAATCAATTAGTGGGGCTGGTGGAAGTTCTAATATTAATTCGAGTGGAAGAAAACATGACTCTAATGAGGAATATGACATTTATTTGAGTCATAGATCTAGTCAATCAGAGAAAATACAATTAGCACTATATTTGAGTCAAGCATCTCTGGACATTCGAGCAGATATTGATATTCTTGAGTATTGGAAGAAAGCTTCAAGCGAGTTTCCTATTTTGGCATCTATGGCTCGAGATATATTAGCTATACCCATATCTAGCTACTACAGCTTCTGAGTCTACTGTCAGTGTTGGAAAAAAATGATCAGTCCTTGGAGAAGTTCATTAAAATACCATTGAAGCATTAATTTGCCTTGAGGGTTGGATTCGTGCTATCGATGGTAATCATGTACAATTTTTTTTATTTTTTGTCATACTTATATTAAATAAAAATAAAATATTTCATAGATTAATATTTTTTTTTTGTAGTTGATGACCATAAAGATGATGATAGTGATGAAGATGAAGATGTTGAAGAGTCAAATTTTAGTTCTATTTAGTTGGATGAAGATATTTTTGGAATTGTTACACCTTGTCGTGTTGGTGTTGGGTGATGTTTTATTTTTTGGATTACTATAATTTGTTGCTATGAACTGAATGATCATGGGAAATTGAGATTTTTCTTTTTAAAAATGCAATTTGACATAATAGATCATTATCATTATTCAAAACATAGTAAAAAATGGAACAAAGAATAATTTTAGAACCAAAATAAAATTGACTCTGTAGTTTGAGAATCAAAATGAAATGTTGACCTAATTTAATGCTATAATTAATCAACGTAGAAATTTTAAAGTATTTTGAATTAACAACTATTGAAATTCTCTAAGATTAAAATTATAAAATCTAATTAAATGCTTATTTTATATTTTACAAGCACAGGTGGTTTCTTAAGGGTAATTAAGAAGCTATTCCAATATTTGGTCCAAAAAAAAAAGAAGCTATTCCAATTCGTAGGCCTCTGATCGAGCTTCGTTTATAGAGGTCTGCGGTGAGCAGTGTCGAAAGTTACTATCCCAGTTCTCAAAATGGCAAAAATTCACTCTCACCAAGAATATTTATACTAGGATTATCATTACAAACTTGGAAATAAGTATTTACTAATATCTTGCCATGTATATGTTAAGTTTGGTGAAATGTAAGATAAGGTGTAATTATTTAAGGTCATTTAGGAATCAAAATGAAACTAATATCATAATTTAAGGATTAAAATGAAAAAATAAATAGTTTGAGAACCAAAAAAAATAAAAAATAGTTTGAGGACCAAAATGAAATAAAAATAATTTGAGGACGAAAATGAAATTAATCCCATAGTTTGAGGACCAAAACATAACAAAAATAACTTAAGGAGCAAAATGAAACTACCAAAATAACTATTTAACTTTAAAATTATTATAAAAAAAAATAAATTTGGGTTACTCAAGCTCAAACTCATGAACTTGGATAAATACTTAACCCATTATATTGAGCATCGTTTTATTTAGGCTTGGACCTAGGCCTAAACTCATTGACATAAAAGTCAATGAGTTTGAGCTTGAGTAGTCCATGGGTAGGTTTAGATTACAGACCCCCAATCTTAAGCAATAAAGCCTGTAAGGTGTGTCACAAATTAAACGACATCATAAAGATTTATCATCCTATGAAATTAGAAACCAACAAAAACCTTCATCTTCTTCCCCATACTCTGTTAAAGATTTTATCTATGAAGCATAGACATTGATACGAATACAGGACACACCGACATGTTAAATTCATAACACGACATATATTTATATAAAAATAATTAAAAATTCATTATACATAATAAAAAATCCATAAATTTTGTTAAAAACTTTAAAATTATAATATCCATTTATAATATGTCATAAGTGTCATTAAATTCTATTATTTATCATGTTAAAGTCACAAAATTGATTTTATATTCTGAAACTTATAAATATATGTTGTTTGGATGTCGTGCGTGTACTGGACACATACATGTATCTAACACAATAACACAACCTCAAAATAAAGTGTTCATGCTTCCTAAAATTTTATCAAGCTAATTCAGCATCCTTTAAAGCCCATGTTCCCAAGGGTAAGCCTCCCAATCAAAAGGCAACTATAAAATCAAAGCTTTTTTCACTCAATATAAGTCTCTAATTACTTTTAAAGAGTTTATTTTGACTACTTTCATACATAAAAGTATCGATTAAAATATATTATAATATTTTAAAAACTGAAATAAAATCTAAGTAGTAGTAGTCAATATTATAAAAATTTTATGAAACTATATCAATTTTATATTCTTAATTTTTATCCACTTATGCATACAATACAAGCAAACATTAGAGTCTAATTCTAAAGGACTATTACGTCAACTTCTCATTATATAGATAGATAGATATGTAGATATATAAATGAGAAAAGTATGTGGGGTCATTTTATTATATTTATCTTTGTGAAATTCCCACACCACCAATTATTCGTGTAAAAGCTGTGCCCAGAAAAGCTGCATATGTTTGTAATTTGTAAGAGAATTGAAGGAAAATTCAACAATCCATGGCCCATTCATTTTCTTCTTCTTTTTTTTCTTTCTCTCACAAATCATTCATGCATGCATGGGGAAAAGAAACCCAAAGCTGCTTCAACTTTATGTTTTCCAAAGGTCAAAAAGTTCCATTTTCCCAAAATCCACTTCTTTATTTGACTAAATTCAATGCTAATTACTATAAAAATTTAATTATAATATAATTTTAAATTTCAATTGATGTGATAATTAATACAGTCAAAACTCTAAATAAAATTAGGGCAATGCTACGAAGAACAAGATTGCTCCATCAATTCCACTTGTACTTTCTTTTTCTTCTTTCATTAATATTTTTTATTTGTAAAAAAATTTAAAAAAAAATATAAAAATAATCCCATACACTCTTCCGAGGGAGTGGCTTAGCTACAGTACAATGGCTGCATTATTTCATCTAGATCATTGATTTAATTTGAAAGTCAATAAATAAATTGTTAGTCAACACATTTAATAGTTAACAATTGATACTTTAGCAAAACTTTAGCAAAGGATTGGTTGAGAGAGTTATTACTTTGGCAATGGATTTCTTTAAAGCAATACCCATAAAATTAACTATGCAAACCTTCCTGAGAAATTATCTATATAGAGAAATTGATGAATTGATGTAAAGACTTGCTAAAAGCGAACTTGTCAATTAATAACCTGTCACATGAAACATTCACTTTATTGAATATTTGAGCTTAGTCTTAAAGTAGTGTACCTACAAATTATTCCAGTCTGACTCATCATGAGCTCATATAAACATCAGATCACTACACCATGAAATTCAAATTAAAGTAATGATATATGAGTAATTCAAACAAAGAAGAATTATGAGAAAGATGCATAATATATATCATAATTGTCATGAAGTAAATATTGCGGACAAGGATATGAAAGTACGTGAGAAAGAAAGATGATATGCGCGACTTAATAATTTAATATTTAAATGTTTAATTTATATTATTTAAAAGATTTAAAATCAATATATTTTAGTCATTATTTTTACAAGATATTTCTTTTGAATTATTATTAATGATGGTGGTCCAAGTAATAAGCCGATTGATATCATTAAAGTAAAATTTTGAATTCAAGACTTCATTAATACACAATCATACTTGTTGGAAGATGTTCTTACTTCAAACATTCTTATAATTTAAACTATAACAAACTAAATTGCTGATTTTTTTTAAAGAGTATGTTTACTATTCACATGAGTGAGTGATCACTATTCACTTCTCTCCCTAGCTACCTAGCTACTATACCTATGCCTTTATATATATAGCTAAGTACTCTGTACTCCCTCTTTCTCTTGTGTGTTATTTGTCTCTTTCAGATTCCTACTTTTGTTCATAGTCACAGTGAAAGCAAGTCAAGTGAAAAGGTTAATTGTACAGAGTGTTTGACCTCTTCAAATTTATGTAAAGTAATTTTTTACTGTTGTGCTGCATGATTATATTATACCGTGGTAATCTAATGGTAAAAGGAATAAATGTAAATGATACATTCAGCATATATATATATAAGCCCTTTAATACAAAGTAGAAGCAGTATTATATATATGTATATAAGCTTGCTTGACAAGGACAAGGCTATAGTACTTTAATATATATATGTTGTGTATATAAAGAGGATATGGAATTGATTAAAAATTGAATATATATTGCTTTTCAGCATTATTTTGGAAAGTTATTTAAAAGGTCAATCAAAGTGTGAGTTTTTCTTTTATAAAGGTGAAATTTTCTTAATTCTTATTAGAACATATAAAAAATAATGACAGTGGATTAAGGTTTTGATACTTACCCCATATAAACCTGAGTTCAAATCTTCTTATTGATTTCTCCAAAGAGTCGAGAGGTATTATCTGGCTTCAGTGGAATATCAATGCTTATCCCACCAATATTTTTTTGGGCCAAAAAAAAAAAAAAGCAAATGCGAGACCTTAAGTATAGTATTTCAACTTTATCATGCATTGCATTTCATATGTCTGAATCTGAGTCTTTATATATAGAGAGAGAGCCCAATGAACATAGCTTGCAAGACCGATATATAGTAATTAGCGAAAACAAGAATGGTTCGGTCAATGGACTAGGCGATTTGTTATATACAAATAAAATTAAATAATTCACAGGCAGATCTTAAATTCACATTTAGTGGACAATAGTAGTACTTCATATAAAAGTGGTGGATGTTTCGATTAATACGGACTTAATTAAGGATAACTGTATTCACAAGGACTCGAACATGAAACTTTCACCGAAGAACTTTTTTAAGTCTCCAATTCAGACGATCTTATAATATCCATATGCATATTATTTTCTTTTGACAGATATTATTAAAAAGGAAGCTTTTCTGATTTTCTTACTTTTCCTTGGAAATAGAAGAAAGTAGGTGTGGGGACCGGGAAAGGTGACCCGGTGGAAGGCTCGGGTCACTGGTTCAATAGTTCAACCGCCGGGTCACTGGTTCAACCGGTTGAGCCGGTTTACTTAAAAAATACATTTTCAAATATACATATTCATCAAATACACATTAATATTTTACAATAATTTAAATATAAAGTAAAATTTAAACATAACCATAGGTCCATCACATATAATAAGTGGTAAATATTTAAGTTAGCTAATTTAATTTAATGGTTCCCACTTCCCAAAAGAATTACAATAAATTATTTAGAATGCATTTATGTTACCAAATGCACTCCAACAATTTTGTCAAAATTCCAGTCCCGAGTCAGCGAAAAACCGGTGGTTCAACCCGGTTTGAAAGCGGGTTGATTGCAAAACGGTCTAAAGAGGTGAACCAAACCAGCTCACTGGCTGGTTCAGCGGTTTTCAGTCTGAACCCGCCGGTCTGGTCCGATTTTTCAAACTATGGGTAGAATAGTAAATACAAGCTACTAAGAAACTACTATCTTTACACAATTTCAGTAAATAGCAATGAAAACACAGAAATACACATATATATACATATATATAGCCATATAGGCACATGTGATTATTGATCTTTTTATACATGTGGGGACTGGGGAAGGTAGAATAGTAAATACAAGCTACTAAGAAACTACTATCTTTACACAATTTCAGTAAATAGCAATGAAAACACAGAAATACACACACAGATATATATATATATAGCCATATAGGCACATGTGATTATTGATCTTTTTATACATATACATCATCTGAATTCCATCAAAGAGTACAGATTGATGATGATGACATTGAAAAAATTACTGATAAAAGTTGTCTCCCTTTGCTTGCTCTTCTCTTCTCTATATCCTACACAAAATCCATTGATATCAGAACCACAAATTAAACATTAAACATATATCAAAAAAGAAAATAAAAATTAAAAAAAAAAAAAGGAAAAAGGAAGCCAGATCTGAGAAAATAAGACAGATCGAGTACGAAAAAAATAAGACAGATCGATTGGATCCTGCTGGGATAATTCATAATGAGATGATGATGAACTAGAAAAATTAAACCTGACAAGAAAACACCAACTTGATCAGAGAGAAAGAGAAAGAAGAAGAACAAGGAAGAAAAAAAAAAGGAAAAGGGAGTAATGATGAGAGACTTTTAGATATGGAATTTGGTCAAAAAAATTCATGATTACACCAATCTGCTCACTGTCCACATCTTTAATTGCTTCGAAAACAAAAACCCATCATTCAGATCTGCCTATTTATCCTTCAAAAAAAAATAAAAAATCAAAACCCCAATAGAACATAGAGTAAAAAAACAACAACAACAATAACAGATCTTTAAGGATCAAATAAAAAGGATTTGGATGAATTGATGAGTCCATGAAAGCAAATATGATTGGGGGGAATGAAGCCTGGTCCGAGAAAGACGAGGATAGATGGATCCATCCATAAAGAAGCGTCCTCCTCGAGCCAGACAACATTCCCCTCAAAACATAAAGCTTCTTCTTTGATGGGTCACCTTCAAAACTACCAAAGTTTCAAACTTTAGAGAGAATTGAGAGAGATCGATGAAGTGGAAGATGAAAATGATAGATAGATATTACTCTGTGACGGTGGATGAGAAGATGAAGGAGACAGAGATATATGAAGGCTAGGGGGAATGAAAACGGGTAGGGCTATAAAATGATCCACAATTTCCTCATAACCTACATTATATATAGAGTAAACTAACAAATCGGTCCCTGAAAGATTACCGAGCTGACAATTCGGTCTCTAAAAGATCGAAATGTATAATTTAGTCCCTGAAAGATCAAAACGATATACTAATTAGTCCTTTTCATGGGCTAAATAGTATATCGTTTTAATCTTTCAATGACTAAATTGTACATTTTAATCTTTCAGGGACCGAGTTGTCAGCTCGGTGATCTTTCAAGGACCAAATTGTTAGTTTATTCTTATATATATATATATATATATATATATACACACATAATATTAAGGTTAAAATCTTGTAAATTTACTAAATTATATAAACTCTTTTCAACTTTTATTAAATTATACTTGTTGTCTATATTATTTTTAAAAAAGTAAATTTTATGTTAAGATGATTTTTTTATTCATATTTTTATGAGTAAACTAATAATTTGGTCCTTGAAAGATTACTGAGTTGACAACTCAGTCTCTGAAAAATTGAAATATATAATTTAGTCCTTGAAAGATCAAAACGGTATACTTTTTAGTCCTAAAAAGTAAAAAGATTAAAACGGTATACTATTTAGTTCATAAAAAGGACTAATTTGTATACCGTTTTGATCTTTCAGGTACTAAACTGTACATTTAAATTTTTTAGGGATTGATTTTTCAACTTGGTAATCATTCAAGGACCAAATTGTTAGTTTACTCTATTTTCATTAAAGATATATAGTATAATTTGTACAAAATTATAATTAATAGGGAGTTTTTTATATGGCAATGGATTTTATTGTAATTTATGACATTACCAAAACCTCCATTTCAATTTGTTGTAGGGTGATAAGGCTCAATAAAAAAAATTGAAATGGAGGTTTTGGTAATGTCATAAATTAAATGTTAAAAAAACTTGAACGGAATTTTTGAGAAAACATATATAGTAATAAACACATAATTATATCAAATATCAAGGAAGGTTAATTACTTAATGCAGTTTCCTCTGAAAGTATATGAAATTAATTTGATTTAATCTCTTTCTGACTTTCTATAATAATTGAATTAAAAAATAAACTTAAATTTATGTTCAAAATCTCATAACAATAAAATAGGTAAAAAAATTAATTTTGAAAAAGACTAGATCGTTGAATGTTGAAATTTAAGAAAAATTATTAATTTCATAGAAAAATATAGAAACGATATATATAGATAAATTCTTTTCCTTAAAAGTTAAAAATAAAAAGGAATATGATCATAATATGAATTTGTTAGAAAGAAAAATATAAAAAAAAAATGTTTGAAGTTTGAACTGTATGAAGATAAGTTTTAGCTTTTTTATAATTTTTTAACAAAGTTTTTAGTTTAAAGGGTCATTTTGGTCCTAAATGTATGCCCTAATATTATTTTGGTCTATTATGTTTCAAAATGTTCAAAAATTGGTCTTAAATATTGGCAAAAAGTTTCATTTTAGTCCCAAACTATTGAGTATAGCTCATTTCAAGTTCAAATGTGATGAGCTTAGAGCTACGTATTGTTCTCAAAGAGTACTGTCTCTATCTAGTTGGGGCCGTCAACAAATGAGATCAAATCGGTTATAAAAGTAGACCGCTCGTTTCATGGTCAAACAAGCAAAGTCGATCATATCTCTCTCGTTTCAAATTCAAATGCCACGAATTCAGAGCTACGAGTTTCTCTTAATATGTCCTTTGAACTTGAAATGAGAGACGAGAGAAATATTACTAAATTCAATAGTTTAGGACTAAAATGAAATATTTTACCAATATTTAAGACCAAAACGAAACATTTTGTCAATATTTAGGATAGATTTGAACATTTTGAAATGTAATGGATCAAAATGAACATTAAGACATATATTTAGGACCAAAATAACTCTTTGACCAAGATTTTATTTTTTTGGGGTCTACTTAATTTGTGTTGTTCCATATAAATAGAGAATATAAACTTAGAAGACAAGGTTAAAAAAGACAAAAGAGTGGTACAGAAGATGACCCTACAAGCTAGTTTTCTCACTTCCAGAAATGACCACGACCCCATGCATCCCATCCATCTATCTCTCTCTTTCTCTCTCTCTCTCTCTCTCTCTCTCTCTCTCTCTCTCTCTCTCTCTCTCTCTCTC
>QANZ01016836.1:31905-53641 GCA_003254925.1 Chamaecrista fasciculata
CAAGCTGATGACTAAACCCATGCAGGACTCTCTGGGTCAGTCCAGCAACTCGTAACCCCTTACGTAGTTGCACCATAACCTCATTCTAGCACCGCATGCGTGCATCCCCATGCACTGAGGTTACGCTGATCTTAGTTCATTTTCGCTCCCACGAAAATAATCGATCAGGGACAGATTTAGATTAATTATCGTATAATTAATCATGGACGTAATCACAGTAAACATGCTAATAATGTGAAAACCATTAATTTATCTCTATAAATTAATCCATATGTTCATAACATATATAGAAAAGGATTGGCCCTAGGGCACAATTCCTATCAGTTTTCTCACACTTTAATTAGGGTTTTACTTTCTTGTTCTTGATTTCTTGTTGAACCTAAGAACCAGTTATAATTCCTGTTTATTGATTAAGAACTTGGTGTCTTGACAATAGTTTTTATCATTAAGATTTATGATTCTTGATCATTCTTTTATCATCAATTGAATGAAGGTTTCCAATTCTAGTTATGGATTATCTTGTTTAAGGTCTTTTCGTGATTAAATTGTTAATCTAGGTCATTAAGTAATTAATGAGTACCTTAGGATGATTTGTGTGCGATGCTCTACTTATCGTTAGTAGTGATGATTGCTAAATCCAATCGCTCTGTTGGGTATCTTCTTAATTTGGTAAATTCGTTTATTATTATTTTTTTTCAATCTAGTCCTTTAGTTAAAAATCACTAAATATTTATTGCTTAATTAATTCGTGTCTTAGGTATTAGATGAACAATCCAAACAATTCTTTTTACCTTTTCCCGTTTAGTAAGAATTAAAGTGCAATTCGCTTTTAAACTATATAAGTACGTTCATCGAGAGATCGACTCGGATTGCACCATTATATGCATTAATTCCGGTATTTTGACCACCATACTACGGGGTCCGGTCACGTAGTGATTATCATATAAGTAGAAGAAAGAAATGATAATTGACTTTAATAGAAAGTGATAATGTGTTTATTAATATTTTATGATAAATAGAATGTAATTTAATGGATCTTTTTCAAAACGTTGTGTTTGATATTGCTTTAAAATATGTGGGATTTTTGTGCTAAAAGGCTTTATTAAAATTTAGCCTGAAGATACTTTTGTTCATGGGTTTGACTAATGCAGGGATCAAAAAGTAAATGACATTAAAATTATAGAGAATTTACTATTTGTTCCCTATATTAATTGTATCGATGAGAGGAAGAAAAATCACAATCATGAATGACATGGTCCCTATGTCAATTTCAATGACTAGAAAAGTGTAAATTTAGTTCAAACAAATATAAAAAAGTATAAATTTAGGGACTAAAAGGTTCAAAATTAGTTTAAATATGTGGACCAAATCATTGACAAGTGTGATATTTTAGGGATCAAATGGTATATTTTGTGATGAACTAGGTTCTAGCCTAGGGTCATTACTGTTGGGAAATCACAGAGCGAGCGCAGCAGAAAAAATTAAAAAAAAAAACTTTAAAAAGCTAATTCTGTGATTCCTTCCAGGATCCACTAACTATATTTATACTAGTATAGGAAGATGTATACCTAAAGTTCAATCGGTGGCTTTGAGTCAGCGATTCTGAGAAGCCCACTGCGAGTGTTCTTCCTCTGCCGGTGATCCACACGAGCAGTTTGGCAGATGCCCAAGTGCTAGCCTCCTTCTCTGCTTCCCAAGAGAATACAGGAACCAAATCTACAGTTCTTGAATGATCAAGAACAATTCTTGATCTCAAGAACAAGGTGGCGCAACTCACACACAAAACTCCTAAAGTTTTTAGGGTTTAGGTCGAAATTCTCTCACTCTTGAGAGAAGTCGACTTTTCACTCTTAACAATTAGGGTTGGCCGAATTTTTGTCTCACAAAATGCCTTTGTCGACTTTTCCAAGTGTGTGTGTATATACATATATATATTTCCTCATTCCTAAAATTAGGGAATTACTAATCTAATTAGTGAATCCCTAAAATCTTGAATATCTTAATTTCAATAATTAATATAATTTAGGGAATCCCTAAATCTTGATTTATAATATTACACTAATATTATAATTCAAAACTTAAGATTGTGTATTCTCTCCCCCGAAGTGTGTAAACCATATTCCTCAGCACGACAATCAACCAAACCCGTAGCTAGCCCTTATGGCTACCCTGCTACGGGTAACGTTAGACTAAGCCAGAGTTTGACAACTACAACGCCGGAATGATGAAGACCTCAGGTCTAAGGGCATCGTGACAGGTGTACAGGAGAGACTAGCTAATGACTAAAACCCATGCAGGACTCTCCGGGTCGGTCCAGCAATTTGTAACCCTTTACATAATTGCACCATGACACTCGTTCTAGCATCTAGTGCATGCATCTCTATGCACCGAGGTCATGCCAGTCTTGGTTCATTTCAAGTTCCCACTTGAATGAGCGACCAGGGACAGTTTAGATTAATTATCCCATAATTAATCACGGACTGTTATCATAGTAAACATGCTAATAATATGATAACCATTAATTTATCTCTATAAATTAATCAATATGTTCAAAACATATTTATAAAATGATTGGCCCTAGGGCACAATCTCCATCAAACTCCCACTTGCACTAGGTACAATCATTAATCAAACTGTTCCTACACTAGGAACATCCATTACTGTGTCTAATTCCCATTTGACATTACATAATGCTTATGTAAGACCTGTGCTGGGATTTCTTTTAGAGGATTGGCAAAATATCCTCGACTGCTACTTTTCATATCTTGATATCACCATCTCTAGGTGATCCTGTCTGAGTGGTTATCACTGTCGGAACATAAGTGGGGAACACTTTCCCATTTGGTGTCTTCCTGTCTCTACAGGGTGATCACCAAGTGTACTTCAGACACTAGTTTTACAGTCTGCGTCTCCACGCGACTAACCCATTCTTTGTAGGATCAGTAATCGTACTCCGCTTGGAACCATTCCAACTTACGATTGCTACGTTCAGGGAATACATATTTCATTACTGCGATCAATCTTGGTTGGCTTGAATAATGGGCTTCTATGTAACCACTTTACACATTAATTCTACCATAAACCAAGAATTTGTCCTTAGTGCTTCTAAAGTACTCAAGGACCTTAATGATAGCTTTCAGTGATCCTTCAAGAGGTCACAGCTCGTCACATTTTAGGGCAAATGACATATTGGGTCTAGTACATCATGATGGATCCCATTGCCGAAGCATTTAAAGGATGCCATTCATGCGTCTTTGCTCATCATGCGTCTCAGGAGACACTGATTATCACAAGGACCAAAACTTGATTCATCGGCATGAATCTCTTCTTGAAATCTTGCATACTGAACTCCTTCATTATCTTATCCAAGAATGTACTTTGACTCAATTCAAGAAGTCTCCAAGATGTATCACCATAGATCCTTTATGCCTAGAATATAGGCAGCTTCCTTTTAATTCACTCATCGAGAGTGATTTACCCATCTAAGATTCACAATCTTCAAGATAGTAATGTCACTTTCAACTAGCAATATGTCAATGACATATGGCACCAAGAATACAATTGTGCTCCCACTAACCTTCTTGTAAACACAGGACTCATCAAGGTTTTGTAAGAAGTCAAACTCTTTTGACACCTTCATCAAAACAATGATTAAAGCTTTTTGATAGGTGGCGGGCTCACCACGCTCCTAGAGCAACACATCCCTGCTCTCAATGACCAAAGATCCCCATCTTTGAAATTGAGAACGTGTTCTATCAGAACTTGCTTGTCCTTATGTTTTAGAGGAATTCCCACAACACTTTGCGGGTCTTCTCTAGTTTTCGTCTGCGCTTCTCAAGTGTCTTGTGGATCTTGAACTCTTTCAAGATTCATCTTACTCCCACTGTTTCCTTTGGAAACAAGAATCTCCTTTTGAAAGGTATTCACCTCTGACTACAAACCCTTTGTAATCAGGTGGGTAGTTGACTTGATACCCCTTTTGATTAGAGTATCCCACAAGCACGCACTTGAGGGTTTTGAAGACAGTTTATCATCTGCCCTTGGCTTATCATAAACTTGACGTCCTCAATATTGAGACAAAACACTTATGGGACTCTTCCCATACCATATCTCATATGGCGTCTCCTAGACGAAACGGTTAAGTGTGAAGTCAGCAGCTTCTAGAGCACACCCTTTAAAGGATGGCAGAAGATCAATTTGACTCATCATAGATCGAACCTTATCTAATAGGGTTTGATACCTCTTCTTGAAACGCCATCTACCATGGGGTTTCAGAAAAAGCAAGTTGTTAGACCATCTCACAGCTTCTAAGATGATCGGCTATTTCTTGACTTAAATGCTTGTCCTCTCGATCAAATCGAAGGAATTTGATTTTCTTGTCAAGTTCGTTCTCTACTTCATTTTGAAATCTCTATTTCAAAAGACTCTGACTTGTGTTTCAAAAGGTAGCCGTAGATCTAGCCTTTTGAAGCAGTTAGTAAGAGTTATTACCTTTAGCTTAGATACTTATGGGTCTACATACATCAACTATGTATGATCCCCACAAAGTCAGACATTCTATTACTGCGGTTAGTAGAGGAATGCCTCTTGTCATCTTTCCATTTTAAACAAGGCTCGCAAGCATCATATGATTCCAAATCATGTGAGCTCTAGAAGTTCATCTATATGAAGCTCCTCAAGGCGTTTCTCGTTTGTATGGCCAAAACGACAATTGCCAAAAGTGTGTAGGATTAGATTCGCTAATCTGTATCCCTTTTTGTATCAATGTTAAATATTGTTATCGTTTCTAGTTTAAGACATAATGATTATATTGTTGGGAATCCTAGGCGCCTAAGGCAGCGGAAGCAAAAATTAAAATAAAAATAACGCCTAGGTCCTATGATTCCCGAACGGATCCGCTAGTAGAATTTAAAACTTTTGGTTAGTGTTATACCTCAGAGTTTCAAATCGATGGTTGTACGGGGCGAGTTCCACGGAGTCCACTCCCAGAGTTCTCCCTCTGCCAGTAATCCACACGAACAGTTTCCTTGATCACCGAGGTGCTAGCCTCCAATTCTTTTCTCAAAAGAATTCCGGGACCAATCTACAGACCTCTGAATTTCAAAAACTCCTTCTTGAAAATCAGATATAGAGGTGGCGCTAGAAGAATCCCCCCACATGAACTCCTTCTTGCCTATTCTTCTCTCAAAACCCTAATTCTAGAGCAAAATCGAATTCTCTCTCTAACTCTTAGAGAAAGTCGACTTTCTCTAATATGTGTGCAAAGGAATTTTTCTCTCTCTAACTCTTAGGAGGAAAACAAACTAGGGTTTCACACACTTGTGTGTTGGGCAAGTCGACTTGCCCCCTTTAAATAGGGAGAATATTTGGTGATTTAATAATTCCTAAAATAAAGATATTTTGATAATATAATTATTTTAGGCCTTGAATTTATAATTATAATATTACTCTAATATTATATTTAAATTCAAAATGCAATCTTGGAGAATCAAATTGAGAGATCAAATCTCCCAATGGGACCCACCAAGATGGCGCCTTCCTCCCTCATATTATCCTTGGAATTTAATTAATCAAAAACCTCCTTATTTTTGATTCACCAAAGATCTTGAGAGATACTCACCAAATCTTTTGAATTTCAAATCTCCATTTGAATTTCAAATATTATTTGAATTAAATAAAACATTTTTATTTAACCAAATAACACCCTAAGAGGCGCCACCCTCTTAATATTTAGGAATTTTATAATTCAATAATTTCCTAACTCTTAGGAACATTATCTGAATTATTTTCCTAATATTTAAATTGTCTATAATTAATCTCATTAATTATATACAATTATTAATATTTAAATTTGTCCCACAAATCTAAATATGTCATCTGTAGATTAATTAAGACAAGACCTAATGTCCCAGACATTTCCTCTGTGTCTTAAATCGTGTCACTCGCGTGACCCACGAATTAACCCTAATTCGTGTCCCACTCGAATGGTGATCAGTTCCTGCTCGTGTGTGACCCAGCAGGCCCCACGTGAAGTTGGCAGTAGGGCATCCCCATGACCTACAAGTTGTGAGCGGACTCTAGCAAGCCATCACAACTACCCAAAATCCGTGAGTTATCGTTTGGTAACCAGAAAACGACTTAACCTCAGTACCTCCGTGTCAGAGATCCGATTGTCCTACGATATCTTGGTCATGGACTAGGCACAGGTATGTCATCCATAATCCAAACCTCAACTTTCTCGATTCCTTGAGTAAGTCCCAAATCCCAGCGTGGCCACGCATTTTCCTGGACAGACTCATCGAGGGCGCCAGTTAGATATCTCTCATCTTAATGAGGGACAAAATCCCATTTTGGCCAATCCACATTCCACTGCAAAGCAATCAACCAGCCCCGTACTCAGCCCGTATAACTGCCCTGTTACGGGCAGCGTTAGACTAAGCCAAAGACTGACAACTGCAACGCTGGAATAGTCATTGACCTCAGGTCAAAGGCATCGCTACAGGCGTACTAGGAGAGACTAGCTGATGACTAAACCCATGCAGGACTCTCCGGGTCAGTCCAGCAATTCGTAACCACCTTACGTAATTGCACCATGACTCTCGTCCCAGCATCTAGTGCGTGCATCTCATGCACCGAGGTCATGCTGGTCTTAGTTCATTTTTGCTCCCACAAAAATAATCGACCAGGGACAATTTTAGATTAATTATCTCATAATTAATCATGGACGTTATCATAGTAAACATGCAAATAATATGACAACACATTAATTTATCTTCCATAAATTAATAATATGTTCTCAACATATTTATCAAATAAAATGATTGGCCCTAGGGCACAATCTCCAACATATATTTGCAAATCATATAAGCAAATAAACATTACTTTATTAAAATAGAAACCACTCTTTAATGTTTACACATATAAAATCTTCCTTATCCTCATAAGGAGAAAACAATGTTTAAACTTTAAAGAATAACAATAAACTTAGCTCGAAAGGGGCAATCCAAGCTCGCATGTTCCCACAGCAATGGAAGCAACCTTTGCTCCATTGTCCACCCGTAGGTCCATCCTGCTTCTGTTCAGCTTTCTACCGAAGACCCTGCACATCAAATGTGAGAACCACATGCTGTATCCAATACTCAAGTGGTTTTAAGTAGAAAACAAACTTTTATAACAAACATACCTGAAGTAGAGGGCTCTACGCACTTCTTCTTCTTTTGATCTTCCCAGTAGTATTTGCACTTTCTCATCGCGTGTCCTGACACTTGACAGAAAGAACAGAATACTTCCTCTGAGGGCTTTGCCTCCTTAGCAGGTACTTGATGAGGGTCGCCCTCTGGCTTGGTCTCACCATCCAGGTTAGTTCCCTTTCTCTTTCTTTCGCCCTTTGCTTTCCTTTCCCTCTTCTGAATCATGGATGCCTCAACAGACTTGAGCATTCCATGCAGCTCAGAAACTGATTTCTCTGTTCCTCTTCTATAAAAGCTTTTGACAAATGAGTCATAGCTTTTAGGTAGTGAGCACAGGATCAAACCTGTCGCAAACTCTGGAGGAACAGGGAATCCCAGCCTATCAAGATGATCTATGTACCCTCTCATCTTCATGACATGGTAACCAACAGATTCACCTTCAGCCATATTGCAAGACATAAGAGCCTTAGTGGTCTCATATCTATCCTGTCTGATCTGGTAACGGAACATTTCCTTGAGACGTGTTATCATCTCATATGACATCAATGTATCCAAGCCCTCATGCAGCTCAGGAATCATTGTGTCCACCATCAGACAAGAGACCTCCAGCGAGTCGTCGAAGTGCTTCTCATAAGCCCTCCACTCTGCTCCTGGAGCGCCCTTGGCAGGCTCTTTAGGGATAGGATTATCCAGAACATAAAGTCCCCTCTCGTGGGTGAGAACAATTCTCAGATTACGAAACCATTCGAGGAAATTTGTTCTAGTCAGTTTATCCTTCTCAAGGATAGGTCGCAGTGAAAATGTTGAACTATCAATTGCCATTTGATTCTACAATTAAAGATATGAATTTTAATTAGCATTATATACATATATCCACCTTTTATAAAACCCAGTAAAATTTATTATCAGTGGCTAAGACCCATATTTCACCAAAGTTTACCGTCGCGGAGGGCGATCATGCATCCTTTGGCTATTTAGGTAGGTAACTGTTTACCAATCACATCCTATGTGACTCTTAGATCTTTATGGGACTGTATCATCATATGATATCTTTTGCGGCATGTTTATCCCATCTAATGCCTTGAGGTCCAAAACCGTTTTGATAACCCTATTAAGTCACACAATCGCGGAGGGCGATCATTGTATCTAGCAAACCAAGATTTCAACGATGCGTCGCGTTGAATGTACCATTCACCCGTGTGTCCTCAAGGTCAAGATAGATACGTGTCGCGGAGGGCGATCACCGCTCTATGATGAACAAGATTTTCACAGGGTGTTTTGTTGATGGCATTAAAACTTAAGATTTTCTAAAAGGGTTTAATATTTGAAAAGTTCCGTTTTATAGTTTAATTTTAAAACTCCTTTTAAAATTAAACGAGTCATGCCACATGTTTATTTCCCCATGTATCACATACATATAAACATGTGCACGGATCTTGCATCATATGCAAAATCCCACGCTCGTATCGTATACGTGGTTGCAGCGTTTAAACGTGTAAATAGCATGTTAAAATCGCATGCTAAACATACATCTAGCGCTTTGTATCACATACAAACTAAATGTAAAGCATATATACCGTGTTTAGATATGGCCCATCTATCCTAATAATTCTCCCAAGCCAATGAGAGAATTTTTCTAAAAAGTAAAGCAAAATTACAAGAGAGTAAACCCCGGTTACATTAAGGTATAAACTGAAAAGTAAAATTACATCGGATAGAGGGAGACGACACGCAGGCCGTATACACCAAAAACCTAGAGCCATATCCAACACCACACAATTACATATACAAACAATTCATACAATTATGTCAAACACGGTATAGCAAAACACATATCAAAAACGATTTTTGTAGTGTGTTCAAATTAGGGTTGTACATTTTTAACATGCCTTTTTCTTGAAATAGGCCTATTATCAATAATTATAAAATTCAGGAATCTCATTCAGGAATTTAAATTATTGATCCTGGAAAGTTTAAAATTCGTAATTTTAATAAATTTCCAGCCACCCTATTATAATTATAATTAAAACAATTTTATTCATAATTATAAGGGATTTCGACTTTAGGCCTTAAAATTCAAGAATTATTTAAATCAATCACATTGATTTCATATGTATCTCATACATATAACTTGCACCTTTTACATAAGTTCCAAAACTTTTATGGTGGATCTTTTCGTAAAACAGCTATTAGTATGCCAATTGAAAAACGGTAAACACATATTACACATCACATGCATAATCACCAAAAACTAACACAGACCCAAAATAGTGTGGCTCTGATACCACTTTTGGGAAATCACGGGGCACACAACGCAGCGGAAACAGGTATAAATTCAAAAATTTAAACGCAAAACAAGATAAAACAGGCGCACAGTGATTTCTTTCCCAAGGATCCGCTATATGGATCTGTGTCAGTAAAAGGATTAGAGATTTACCCAAATCAATCGGCGACTTTTGTGTCTACGATGCTGAGGAGTCCACTCCAAGTGTGCTCCCTCCGCCGGTGATCCACACGAACAGTTTTGGTGATGCCTAGGTGCTAGCCTCCTTCACTTCTCTAAGTGAACCAAGGACCTTTATCTACGGTGTTCTTTGAAATCAAGAACAATTCTTGAATTCCCAAGAACAAGATGGCGCCTATGATCAAGAATCCAATTCTTGATCTCACAACCTTGTCACACAAACCCTAAAACTCTTTTTGGTTTATGCGCCACTTTCTCTCTCTAAGAAAAATCAAGGTTGCGTTTTCTCTCAACTCACCAAGACTCAAAATCGAATTTTGCTCTTTGTGATTAGCTAGGCCAAAATCGAATTCCCTAGTATGCATGAGACTCTTATTATTTTCGACTTATGCCTCCTATTTATAGGGTTTGGGGATTCTGTAATTATAATTAGGGAATCCCTAAATTATAGGATTATCAAATTATAAAATTATGAGATTACAATAATATCACAATTTTAGGAGTTGAATTCCTAATTAAAATATTACCTTTATATTTTAATTTGAATTCAAATGCAATCTTGGAGAATCAATTTGGAAGATCAAATCTTCCAAAAGATGCCCTAGTCATGCGCCATCCCCACATTCAATTTGTCGGAATTTAATAAATCAAAATAACAATCATAACTTTTAGGAAGTTATAACTAACTTGTTATTTTCCAACAATATTGAATTAAGATATTACCATAATATCTTTAAGTCAATCTTTTGAATTTTGAATTCTAGTCTTTATTGAATTAAAATATTACATTAATATTTAAACCCAATTCGGACCTAGAATTCGACTTCCCCTATAATTTTTGAATTAAAATATTACCTTAATATATTTAATTCAATCATTTGAAATCTAGATCAAATCTATTTGAATTTCAAATTTCAAACCATGACTTTAATTAATAAAACATTTCTATTAATTAAAATAGGCTTATATGAGGCGCCAACCTCAACCCTATTATCCTAATATTAGTGAATTTAATAAATCAATAATTTCCTAACTTTTAGGAACTTTATCTAATTTATTATTCCTAATATTATAAATAGGAATATAATTGTAAATAGACTAATCACATTATCTATTTAACAATTAATATATATATTTAAATTTGTCCCACAAATTTAAATATCATATCTGTAGATATTTATTTAAGACAATATTTCATGTCCCAAGACAATCAATTATGTCTTAAACGGTGTCACCTATGTGACCCACGAATTAACCCTAATTCGTGTCCCAATGTGGCATCTTGATCCTGCTCGTGTGTGACCCAGCAGGCCCCACGTGAAGTTGGCAGCAAGTCATCTCTATGACTTACAAGTCGAGAGCGGACTCTAGCAAGCCATCACGACTACCCAAAACACGTGAGTTATCGTTTATCGCCGAAACGACTTAACCTTAGTATCACCTTGTCTTGATCCCTATTGCCCTACGATATTTTGGTCATGGATTAGGCACGGGAAGGTCATCCATAATCCAAACCTCAACTTTCTCGATTCCTTGAGTAAGTCCCAATTTCCAGTGTGGCCACACATTCCTTGGATAGACTCATCGAGGGCCCCGGTTAAATATCTCCCCTCTTTTATGAGGGACCAAATTCCATCTTGGTCAACCATATTCCTCAGCACGGCAATCAACCAAACCCGTACCTAGCCCTTATGGCTACCCTGCTACGGGTAACGTTAGACTAAGCCAAAGTTTGACAACTACAATGTCGGAATGATGAAGACCTCAGGTCTAAGGGCATCGTGACAGGTGTACAGGAGAGACTAGCTAATGACTAAAACCCATGCAGGACTCTCCGGGTCGGTCCAGCAATTTGTAACTCTTTACATAATTGCACCATGACACTCGTTCTAGCATCTAGTGCATGCATCTCTATGCACCGAGGTCATGCCAGTCTTGGTTCATTTCAAGTTCCCACTTGAATGAGCGACCAGGGACAGTTTAGATTAATTATCCCATAATTAATCACGGACTGTTATCATAGTAAACATGCTAATAATATGATAACCATTAATTTATCTCTATAAATTAATCAATATGTTCAAAACATATTTATAAAATGATTGGCCCTAGGGCACAATCTCCATCATACCCTTCATCCCTTTGGAAACTTTGTTGACAATTCCATCCAAAATTGGTGTTGGAAGAATGATTACCCACTTGATGATGCCCCAAAAATTGAGGATTTGAAATTGGGAGAGATCCATTAAGATGGAAACAATCAATAGCCAAGTGGAAACGACACTTGCAAAATGAGCAAGGAATAGCAAATATATCAAGTGATTGTGGCCTATGTGGGCACGGTGGAGCTTCTCTATATTGCATCGGATAATCATTATTCCTATAGAAAGAAGAATAAGGATGTTCATGAGAAGAATTCTATGACCAATAATATGAATTACAAGAATTATAAGGGTCATGAAGAAAGGAATGTCTCATATCCATTCAAACTCAATCAATAAAACTTTGAAAACATCCTCCTAGGAATAGGTTGTTGAACTCTATTTTTATTTTGAACTTCATCTAAAGCTCCATCCCTAATAGCAACATCCATGTTTAAATCTAGTTGCGGTTCACTATCAATTTATAATGGTCTATTACTAGCTTCACTTAAGTTCTTTAGCCTTCCCTCTTTTCTTAACTTTCTTCAAGTTCTTTCAATCTAAGGATTCAAAGGATTTAAAGGTTCCTTAAATTTCCTAAGCATGCAACACTAATTCAACACCCAAACGACTAACAAAAGTAGAGTAAATGATGTCCAAGTATGTGTTAAAGTATGAATGTATGATGCACAAAGGGAAAAACAAGAGCAGAGAGCAAGAGAGTTGAAGTGAGAAAGAAAATTCTCAAAAATAGGGGAATTCTGCAGCGAAATCCGCCACAGAGTAGGTGACGGCGAATTTGCCGGCAGGAAAAACAGTGAGGAACAACTGAATTTCTAGAAATATGCCACGGAGTATGTCACGGCGAGTTTCGCAGCAGGAACTCAAAAATCCTGCACAGAAAAATCAGCGAAAAATTGACCAAAAAGTGAGTTTCCAAGCAAATCTTTGAACCAAAACCAGCAGAAAAATGGTCCTAAAATCAAAATTTTAAGCACACTTCAATCTCAAACGAATTAAAATAACTAAAGACTCACTACACACTAAAGAAACAAAAATCAAACAAATAAAACAAAACTAAAATTGACTCCCTAGAAACGAAAAAGGAAGAACCCAATTCGTAAGAACTTGAAACTACAAACCGTTAAAATTTAGGAAAAGTTCCCCAACAACGACGCCAATTTGACCGGACCCGTCGCAAGGTGGCCAAAATACCGGAATTAATGCACTATAGAGGTGCAATCCAAGTCGATCTCTCGAGGAACTATTTTGCAAAGTTTAAAAGCAAACAATACCAAATTATCACTAATCGGGCGAAAGCAAGGGAAAATCATTCTTGAATGTTTATCTATGACCTAAGACGATAATTAAATAAGCAATAAATATTTTTGTGTTTTTTATTTAAAGGACTGAATTGAAAGAAATAATAATAAACGAAAAGATTAATCAAATAGAGAAAACACCAGATAGAGCAATTGGATTAAGCAATCATCACTGCTAAAGATAAATTGAGTATTCTCACATAAATCATCCTAAGATAGTCACTAATAACTCAATGACCTAGATCCACAAATCTATCATGCAAACACCTTAAACAAGATAGATCCACAATAAGAATTGAAAACATCATTAAATTGATGATAAAATTGATCAAGAAACATAATCTTTATAACAATAACCATTGTCAAAGCTATACATCTATAATTATAGCCAAACTAGTATAAACTCTAGGGTTACAATCAAGATATAATTGAAAGAATTAAAACCAAGTTCTTAGTCAAGAAACAAGAATTAGATTCACAACTAGTTCTTAGGTTCAACTAGAAAACAAGAACAAGAAGAGAAAACCCTAATTCTAGTGTGAGAAAAACTCCCTATGTGAAACCCTAGCTCATGCTTGCTCCAATGCTCCTCCGGGTATGAAGATTTAGCTACTCATGATGCAGATATGGACCAAACCAAGCCCAAATCCGAACTCAACATCCATGGCACCTAGAAAAGCTCCAAGAAGATGAAAGATAGCCAAGAAGGTGATCAACATTGTGTATTCTCTCCCCCGAAGTGTGTAAACCTTGAAATTGACCTAAAGATGTATGATATAATTAATTTTTGGCCAAAACCAGGTTGTGCTAGGTCAGAATCTTCAAAATCGGGCTTGGCTTTTAATATTAAAATAGCCAAAATTCTGTCGCGGAACTTGCCCATGGCCAAATCCGCGGCGAGATTTGGAAAATGCAGAGTTTTGTGCTGATTTGGTCCCTGGCTCGTCTCCAATGATCCTCGGGTCTTCCTTTAAGTATTTCAATGCTTTGGACTTCATTTTAAACCTATCAAGACATCGAGAAACTATGTGAATTCTCAGGATAAAAAGGATCAAACAAATAATAAAGATTAAACCCGAGAAAAACCACACTATTAGTCACAAAATTATCCAAATAAACATGAAACCTCAAGGCATTATATTTTATCATAAAAGGACATAAAAGCAAGCAATTGAATCCCAAATGAATATAAAATGCCTTAAAATGTCACTAAAATGTATGATGAAATAAGGTCAGATCACTGAGTCATTGATTTCCAATGTATCTGAACCGTCAAATTCAATTGCATCTTAACGGTTGGTTTCTCTTTCATCTTAGTCGTTGGTTTCCACTCCAAGGTTAAAATCTCATTTTTGGTTCTCAAACTATGGGTTAACTTTCATTTTGGTTATAATAGCTATTTTTGTTTCATTTTTGTCCTCAAACTTTAACATATTTTCCGTTTTGATCTCCAAAATGTGATTTTATCAGAATTTTCACCGTTATTCTTAGTCATAAATTAGAGATAAAAATCAACCACAAATTTATCTCCATTTTGTAAATAAGAATGGAAATTTCTCTTCCTCTCTTTGTCACTTATTATTACGTATTTGAGTAGGGGAGAACAAAAACATAAAAAATACATTTAATGAATAAATAGGTCAACTAAAAAATATGAATATCTTGTTTTAAAAAATAAAGTAGCCCAGTTTGCCTCAGTCAGACCCGATAGTCCGAACTGAGTCTAACCGGGTCGGGTCTCAGGTCCCGCCCGATCCAACCCGTGATCACTCTTATATTTGAGAGATAAATAATTCATCTTAATTATTTAGGTTAAAAATAACGGCTTAAACCATATGAAATAACATTTTTGCGACCAAAAAAGGAACAAATATGAAAGTTTGAGGACCAAAATGAAATAAAAAATAGTTTTATGACCATAATGAAACTTATCCCAATAGTTCATGGACCAAAATTTGATTCTTTACTGAGTCACGTGAGCGCCACATTAGCATTTTCTGTTAAAATTGACGGAACAAAACCACAGGTACCCTAATTGCTCAACGGTGCATGCCTTAGGTACCCAAAGTGAGATTTTTTAAGCCACACGGCAGTGATGTGAGATTCGACCTAACTACAAGTGCCTAATTTGTAATTTACCCTTTTATTAATTGTATATTAAAAAATACATAAAATATATACTTAATCTCAATTAAATCAATAGTTTTTTAACAAATAAATAAAATTAAATGTTTTTAATCAATATATATGTTATATTGTTTTGTTAATTATTGCGGTTAGTATTATGTAATTTAACTTTTGGATTAGCAAGATTTTTTAGAATGTGAATGTTGTTTGGGGATTGATGGTAAGAGAGAGTTTAGTAACTCTATTGAGAATTTTATTCTCACCCCATTCCATATTTTTCAGTCTCAGTTGTGCAGGATCGAGCAGGCATAGAATCGGGTCAAGGAAGCAACCCGTCGCCTAAGGATTTACATCCTTCTACTTGTTTTCTTTTAAATTAGTAGGTTTTAGTGTTTGTCGTATATATGTTTTGTCTGGACTGTTTGGGCCCTGCGAGGCTGGTTATGGGGTGGAGCCCCTGTATTATTTTGTATGTATACCCATGTTTGGGTTATTGTATATTCTGTATATATTCAGAGCTGTATCCGGATATTATTTACCTCTAGTTAATATACGTATGTTTTATTTTCTAAAGGTGTTACAAGTACCCTAATTGCTCAACGGTGCATGCCTTAGGTACCCAAAGTGAGATTTTTTAAGCCACACGGCAGTGATGTGAGATTCGACCTAACCACAAGTGCCTAATTTGTAATTTACCCTTTTATTAATTGTATATTAAAAAATACGTAAAATATATACTTAATCTCAATTAAATAAATAGTTTTTTAACAAACAAATAAAATTAAATGTTTTTAATAATAAAAACATCACTAAAGTGGTCCCAAATTAATTTTTTGATCAATATATACAAGTTAAAAATATATATAATATATAAATAGTTTCAATTTTTTTAAAAAAACTTAAAAAAAAAAATTTTGGCCCGGTTGGGGCGCAGCCCAACAGTAACCGAGCCGGGTCTGGGGTTTGTGCACCCCTACCCGCCACGGACATCCACTTCTTCCCTCAAATCACAACACCACTATCGACGTCCATGATCATAGGTTCTCAAATCACAAATGCCGACGCCGACGTTCATGATGATGGGTCTTCAAATCACAGCACCGTCAATGTCTCACAGCACCACCGCTCGCGTCCATCATTTTGCCAAAACCAAGATGTCATCATTTGTATTTACTTTCATTAATTGAAATTATAAACAAGCATCCATAGAGACATGCTGTCATGCGTTTGATCATTGTTAATTTAGTCGGTTATTTGTCAAATGCAAAGTAACATCCGTATATGAAAGCAAATTTGCATGAAACTCACAAAGCACTACATATTTTATTCATGTATCGATCGGCCTATCTCTTGGTTTGGTACAAACTACAAAGCATAATACGTAAAGTCTTCAAGTACAGTTGAACACTTCAACCTAGCTACGGCATGCATTATACATGCTTTATTTCTTACACACACATATATATAGATAGTAGTTGTTACATATTATATCTATTTTCATCACGTCCTTCATATTATCCAGTCACGTTCTGGTATGTGTTTTGATATCTTGATCAGCAGCACCAGCATTGTCCATGTTGACAGCACCTCTGGTGGCACCCTCCACCGCCACCGCCACTGCCACCGCCACCGCCGCCGCCGCCGGGTCCTCCACCTCCACCGCCCCAGCCAGCAGTTGTTTTTGATTCTTCAGTTGTAGGACCAACTGCATAGAGTGATGCTAGCTATTAATTAATTGACATATATATGTACTTATAAAATATCTAGATATGATAGTAGCCTAGCTAGAATCATATATATATAATAATCACAAAATATATTTAAAGTTTTCATTTTGGTCCCTAGATAATATGTATCTAGAGATCTATTTGTAATTTTTTGAAAATATTTTGGGGTCAATATGTACTTTTTGCAAAATTTGTTATGGTTAAAATTACAAAATAGCTCCAAAGGGTACCAAAGTGTTAATGGAGAATAACACAAGATACTCAAGTATCAGGTTTCAAACCACGGTGTACCAAAGTGAATTAGGGTTAAACCACAGGATACCAATTGTAATTTACCCTATTATTTAACAAAATGGTCCACTTTAGTTCATTGGACTTATTTACTAAGGACTAATTCTGAAGGACAAAAAGACTAACTGAATTGATTCTAAAGGGTAAAAATTATATAAATTGAAATGAGTCAATATGTATCTTTTTTAGGAATCAACTTGTATATTTACTCAATATTTTAGGGCATTGAAAAAGTTGATACACTAATATTTCCACCATGGAATTTAGAATAAAGCAACAACGAATATATTAAAAGCACTACCTTTTCTGTTATCTATGGAAGGCTGATCAGTTGCTGCAGCAGAGATGAGTAATGTCCCAAGGACAAGAAATAATATAAAAGGCTTCATCACATTCATCTTACTTTCAAGCTTTCTTCTAGTATTGGAAATAGGATATGAAGACTATGCCTTTCTCAACATCTATTTATAGTGGTCATGGAAGAGAAGAAGTCAAAGATTCAAACAAAGACTTTAAGTACAAAAGACAGCGAAATTTAAGTGACATTATCTGTGAACGAAGCCGCCCTTATTTCATTTCTTTTTTTTTTTTGATAAAAAGAAAGTTTAGGTGAGNCATTTTTTTTTTTTTTTGATAAAAAGAAAGTTTAGGTGAGAGTAAGGAGTAGTATTTCACTAGGATTAGATAATATTTTGGACTCTTTCTTAGAAATTGCTAGAAGAATTTATTTATATATCATGTATTAAATAAGACTCTCATATTGATAAGAGAATTTGAATAAGATTAAATTTCACTTTTAGTATAATTTTTGCTTTGGTTTCAATTTGGTCCCATAAGTTATATTTTTGATCTCATATCTATGCAAAAGGTTATAGATTTGGTTCTATATCATTTTTTATTTCATATCTTTTGATCAAATTACAAAATTGGTCCCATAGTTTTACAAAACTTTCACCATCAATCCCACTTGATTCGAAAATATGAGATCAATTCTATACTGACCCAAAGATTTAAAACGTGAGTAAAAATTATAAAATCAAATAAAAGTACACTTTGACCTACAGAACAAGTGTCCAAACTTTAATACGAAGCCCTTATTTCAAGGATTGCATGCTTAGTGAATTGAGAATAAGGCACATAAGGAGGCTTTGAAGCAGTTCGGCTGATTCAATCCTGTCGATATTTGGCTGATAGCGATTATTGTGTGGGGATATTAACCTATATATGGGATCCTTATCAACACACATAAATATTATATAGAAGGAATATTGAGATTAGGACACGTGTAGGAATTGAGGTAAGTGAGGCGATGAAACGATGACAAATGGCAAGTAACGATGGTGAGTATACAAAATGGCTGAATCACAACGTAACCAAGAGATTGTATAGTTTAAGAGATAATGTTGTGTACCTCCAAATTTGCTGTCAACAATTGTGTCGTCAAAGGCCTATCTAGTCTTGTTTATGGTGAATGATGTCGTAATATTCCTTAAACATAGGGAAAGAGTAGTAGTCTTGAGTAAATTGTTAAGAATTATTAACTGATAAGAGTTTAAATAATGAAATAAAAATTCATCAGCATGTATTTTATTGTCATGCATCATTTATCTTATTTTTTTCTTTTTATTATTTCAAATTAATTTTTTTATTTATTAAAAATGACCTAATATATAATTTATTGCATATGTATACACAACAATATTACATTGCATGACATAAAAAAGACCTATTTTATATTCCTATAATATCAATTTTGTATTTTTGTATATATAATTAGGATGGGCTTTAGGAAATTAGATTGATTTACGATGAATAGTGCTGATATTCCTTAAAAATAATGGGTTTGGATAATGAAATGTGTTTGGGTAATTTTTTGTTAAAGTGCTTTATGAGATTGTCGTGATTTTTTGTTTGCCTAATTAAAATTAGGTAAAAGTACTCTTGGTATCCCCATAGTATGCAGTCATTTTCAGATGTATTCCCAATTGTCTTTTGGTCAATTGTATCCCTAAATTATGAGGTCAGTTTCAGTTATACCTTCAAAGTTTTTTTGAGTCAATTATACTCCTAATCTTTTTTTTTGTATCAACTGTACCCTCAATCTTTTCTTTTTTGTATCAACTGTACAATTAACTTAAATGTGAAACATTGGAGGTATAATTGACTAAAAACTTTTTTGAGGGTATAGCTGAATTTGACTTCAAACTTTGGAGGTACGATTGACCTAAAAAAATTTGAGGGTACAACTGACAATGACCGCATACTTTGAGTGTACTAATAAATAATATTTTTGCTTATAAAATTATTTAAAAAGATACATAGTGATCAGCTCAAACATTGATATGATATTTGGTCTTCTTTTTACGTGTTTATAATACTAATATGTTGCAATTAGACAAATTAATGTATTAAGGGCTGCACTTAGCTATGACATAATAAAATGGATAAAAATGGATAAAAAGTTTTGCGCCATCGTGTTGGGCCGCCGACCCAAATCAGGACCTCCAGCGGCGCGGGACTCTGAGAGGAGTATGACGTCAGTAAATATCTTAAGCGCGGAATTTGCGCTGCGCCGTCAATTTGAGCCAGCGGCTCAAATTGGAAATCTCGCGGCTCAGGATATTCCGAAGTTTAAACATATAATTTGGACGGCTAGGATTCAAGATATGGAGATAATAATCGAAAAATCGCGTATTTTCCGTTGCGCCCCCGTGTTGAGCCGTCGGCTCAGTTGAGGGCTCAAGTCCAAAATTGTTCCTTGACTTGCGGATCAAGCATATTACTTAGGGCTATAAATAAAGCTCGATGTTTCATTCTCCAATCGCCAATTCTCAGAGCTCAAAGAATAGAGAGCACCATAGAAAATAGAGAAATATTCTTCATCTCAAAGTTCTTGTGGGATCATGGAAATTCAATCTGATATTGTTCATCTTTCCACCATGAGCAGCTAAAACACCTACGCCCGGAGGAGCATTGGAGCAAAGCATGAACTAGGGTCTACATTTATAGGAGTTTTCTCACACTTTAATTAGGGTTTTACTTTCTTGTTCTTGATTTTTTGTTGAACCTAAGAACTAGTTATAATTCTTGTTTATTGATTAAGAACTTGGTGTCTTGACAATAGTTTTTGTTATTAAGATTTAGGCCAAAATGCACAGACACCCTCTGAGTTTTAAGTTGGGTGCACATAACACCCCTAAGTTTTTAATTTATGCAAATAGAACCCTTGAGTTTTCAATTACGTGCAAATAACACCCTTGTGTTAAATTTAGGGCAAATTAGTGAGGGTATAATAGTAATTTCATAAAAATTTAGGCCAAAGTCCTATTTTGGTCTCTCAAATTTGCTCAAAGTTTCGTTTTGGTCCCTCAAATTTCTAAAAAGTTTCACCATTAGTTTGTGTCTACTTTCCATCCAATTTTTCTGTTAAATAAAAGAAAAAATTAGTTTACATTTCCTAAAAGTTTTATATTTTTAATTAAGGTCCTTTCTTTTTATAATCGGACCAAAATATAAGAAAAAATGAATAAATTACGATTTAAAACATATTTGCCCCAAAAAAAAACCTAGCCAGATCCATTCTTCTCCCTCTTCCTCAATCATCGAACCGTTCTTCTTCTTCTTCTCAAATCCTAACACCTTTGTTCAAATTAAATCACTACACCTTCTTCTTTTCTTCAAACCAAAGCATTATTCTTCTTCTTCTTCCCCCAAAATTGCAGATTTTTATTGTTCTCCAACACCTTCACCTCCTTGTAGATTATCCTCATGAACTCGTCCGCCGACGAGTTTTCCGGTCAATCGCGATCACAGCCGTGAGGATTCATATACGATGGCCTCGGTTGCTCGGTCCAAGCAGATCAATCTTCAGTGGCCGTGGCGGTGTCTTAAGCAACCACCGTCGGGATCTGACGCGATGCGGCGACGGCGGCTTCTTCGGCGAAGTTAGGATTTTGGAAGATGGCCTTGACAGATGTTGGAGAAGAACGATAGAAATCTGCAATTTTGATTTGAAGAAAAAAAGATGGTGTAGTGATTTAATTTGAAGAAAGGTGTTAGGATTTGAGAAGAAGAAGAAGAACGGTTCCATGTGTTGGAGATTGTGCCCTAGGGCCAATCATTTTATAAATATGTTTTGAACATATTAATTAATTTATGGAGATAAATTAATGGCTATCATATTATTAGCATGTTTACTATGATAGCGTCCTTGATTAATTATATGATAATTAATCTAAAACTGTCCCTGGCCGATCATTCACGTGGGAACGTAAATGAACTAAGACCAGCATGACCTCGGTGTATAGAGATACATGCACTAGATGCTTCTCGAGAGTCATGGTGCAATTATGTAAGGGTTACAAGTTGCTGGACCGACCCGGAGAGTCCTGCATGGGTTTAGTCATAAGCGAGCCTCTCCTGTACACCTGTCACGATAGCCTTAGACCTGAGGTCTTGACTATTCCGGCATTGT
>QANZ01016836.1:89264-135682 GCA_003254925.1 Chamaecrista fasciculata
TTTTGAATTTTAAGCAAAATGCATCAAATTAGTGGCACAAAACTTATAATTTCTTATATGTATACTTTTGGACAATGTGCATTCCTAAAATTGAAAAAGAAAGCCTACTTTTTAGTCCTTAAAATTGATTCCAAAGCTATGATTTTGTCCCAAAATATTAAAAAAATACAAAGTTTATACCTATCCATTTATATAACAATTATATGAGTTGAAATATACAAAAAATTGTGAGTGAAATCAAAATGCCTCATTTAAGTTTTTTTCCACTTTTTTTATGTTTTAATTGGTTTTGTATAAAACTTTTCATAAATAGGGTCCCGGGTTCTAGACGGCACGTCCCGGCTAGAAGCCAAAACTCTATTTATAGCTAGTTTTTGAATTTTAAATAAACTGCATCAAATTAGTGTCGCAAAACTTATAATGTCAATGTCTATCTAATCACCCACCCAACTGCTTCTATAAAATAGTTAAAATAATGATGTGAGGCAATGGAATTTATTCAGTAGAGTAAAAGAAGGCAGACAGAGTTTTTAAAAATTATGAAACGCAGAAGCATCATCTTTTTTTTTTTTAAATGTGAAATTGTTTACCGAAAGCACTAATCAGTAATCCCTATAGTAATATATAATAATCATCATTAGACTTAAATTATCTTGGCGAATAGCCGTCTCTTATGCGATTTATATAATTCATTAATTCCTGATTTATTTTATGCCGAAATGTGATGCCACTGCCAATTGCTGACGTGTCTTCAACATAAATAAGCCTTTTTATTTAGTATTTTAAATTTACTAGGCAGTGGTCCAACAACAAGGTTCTATGGTGTAGTGGTTAGCACTCTGGACTTTGAATCCAGCGACCTGGGTTCGACTCCCGGTAGGACCTTTTTTTAGTATTTTGATTTTGTATTAAACTTTGCTGATGTGGCATATTTTGATTTAGGGTTAGTCTAAGATGCAAAGTTTGATTCTTGACATGACATGTAATTGCTGATGTGGCATAATTATAGCCATTGATATAATTTAATGCTGAAAAATAATGAAAAAATAATAATATTTTCAATCAATCGAAACTGTGTATGAAGTCACATCATAACTAACTCTTCCACGTGTCATTATATTATTGGCTCATAACTCATTGCATCCCATGTCAAGAATTAAACTTTGCATTATAGACTCACCCATTGTTTTATGAAAAAGAAGAGAAATTCTGAAATTGATTTTCTTCTTTCGAGTCAAAAGAAATCCAACATAAGAGGAACCAGTGACCCCCACAAAGGCACAAAAAGTAAGACCCTCCTTTCTTTAGTCTAGAAACCAAAGCAGAGTATATCCCAAAGCACAATACAAACCCACATAAAAGGCCCACGACAGTGCCGAAATCGTTGAAAAGCACCTGAAATTGAAAAAAGAAAAGAAAAGGGAAATCAATGTGAAAACTACAAAGCTGGATTAGGGTAAATCTAACCTTGAGTTCACAGTAGAAGGCAGTTTCCGGCAAGTAGGGGTCGTCGGAACCTGCAAACGAGAATGCACAGGGGGTTCCCTGCGATTCTTCTCCGATGCTTAAGTTAGTGAGAGAAAGCTGGAGAGTTTGAATATTTTTAGAGAGAGAGTCGTTACCTTAGAAAAGGTCCCCCCTTTTCCTTTTATCCTCCTTCCCTTTTGTCTCATGTTCGTACGAGGTCTCTCTCTGAGACATTAGGGGTGTACTCGGGATGTGTGAGGAAAAGGGGGTTGGTGTAGGTTTCTGCTTTTGACGTGACAGCTATCACTGCCAGGGTACGGTGGGATTTCCAACCTTCTCTCCTGGTTGTCAGTGATAGCCAAGAGTGCTTTTCATGGTTTGGTCTGCGCGCAGGGGGCGTTTTAGTCCTTTTGCGTGTCCTTCTTGTCCTGTCACGTGCTTTCACGGATCCTAGCATTTAATGCCAATATCTTGGCATTAAATGCTTGAGTATGGGAGGGGGAACCTGCCTGGGTTGCCTCTCCGTCGGGTATCCTTTATGTCCTTGGATAACAAATCCGAGAGGCCATTCCGAGGAGTGTATATCACTAGTCCCTCCGAAAGGTCCGAGGGGGAGTCCGCGCCGTCGGCTTCCGAGGGGTGATTCCGAGAGGTGTATATCACAATGAATAATCATGGCCAGCGCAAAGAGCAGTTAAAATAGTGGTTCATCCCGCGAAAAAGCGGTTTCTCACAATAACAAAATTGGTGGGAAGAACTGGAAAGGCAAAGGCAAAGGCAGTATCGTGGGCCTTATTCACTCACTTTCTTGAAATCCTCTTATTTCGGTGAACTCTCTCTATCTTCTCGCGCTCCGAGCTCTCACACTCACTCATTCTAACTGTTTCGCTGTGAATTATGGTGAAAGAAACAGAGTATTACGATATCCTTGGGGTCAAACCGTCTGCTTCCGAGGAGGAAATTCGCAAGGCGTATTACCACAAGGTTTGAATCTGGCCTTTCGTGAATTATTATTCTTTTCCGTCGAAGTTTCTTTAGTTGTTCCCTGTCGATGAGATTTACATTCTACTGCTGCAGGCAATGCGAGTTCATCCAGATAAAAATCCAAATGATCCTAAAGCTGCTGAAAAATTCCAGGTAATTCTACTTTAAGATGCGAGGTACTTGTAATTAGTAAAGAAATAAAGTTTATGAGTGATCCTGATGAGTAATGGGACCGGAAGAGTTTACTTATCATAGATGTATGAATCTTCTCTGTTGTTGGTAGGTTCTGGGTGAAGCTTATCAAGTTTTGAGCGACCCAGTGCAAAGAAATGCATACAACCAAAACGGAAAGGACTCCGTGTCTAGGTAGAATCGATGCTCTGTTTAAGCTTAATCACCATCATAACGTTTATGCATTCAGTAACAATTAGGAGTACATAACAGTTGCTGAATCTACGGAAAAAATTAGGTTGAAAACTTTGATCCTCTTATTATTGGTTGAGGAAGAGGACTATTTGATCTTTCATTCTTGCTGTGCATCAAATTTGACATCACAATAGTAACGGCAAAAGTTTTTCTCTGCAAGATAGAAATGTAAATGCAAAAGCTGTTTTGATCAACAATACATGTATTTCAAGTCTCCTAGATTTCTTGTCGATGCAAGTATAGAGTCGAGTTATAAACTGATAAGCATCTTTTCCAATTTTAGGAAAATAAATTTCCACGCGTACTTGTTGCAAGCATATCTTTTGGCCATATGACTGAAAACTGAAAAGTAATTATCATAATGATACGCAAGCAAATTAGTAATTAACGTAGTAAGTACCCTATTAAAATTCCAAACGAACGCAGTAACCCTAAAACCTCCTAATATAAGAGAATAAATTCCTTTGAGTGAGCGAAAAATAACTGCAGTAAAAAATTTAAAAAAAAGAATATCATTGGTATAGACACTCCTATTATTACTTTTTTTGGGCCCAAGCTCTCCTACTAATGGGTTTCTTTTACAGAGAAACTATGCTTGACCCCATGGCTGTCTTTGCCCTGCTCTTTGGAAGCGAATTATTTGACGACTATGTAGGGCATCTAGCTGTGGCATCAATGGCTTCTTCAGAACTAACTGATGAAAATGAGAATCCTGATCAACTACATGAAAAATTGAAGGCGAGTATCTTTTACAATTCAATATAACTAATAGTATATTATGACTTAGAATCTGTCAATCTGTCAATGAGTTCATGCTAACAGAAAAACCCATACATCACGTAGATATGTTCGGATTTAATTATAAGTTGCATTTTCTTTCTTTAGGTTTCTGGTACACTGCACATAAGTAGCACTGTTGCAGTTCCACATTCTCATTTACTTTGAAGAAAATTCATCTGGGTAAATCGTGCCAGAAGGAATAGTTTATCAAAGCCAGCATTGAATAATACCATATTACCATGCATTCTCCTTTCTACTTTTCTTCTCTTTGAGCTCTTCAAATTTGAGTTAAAACTAATATTAGTTGCTAACGTACTATACCATCAGAAATATGAGACTTGAGAGGGAAAACAAATTTCATTCCTGGTATATTACGTTTTCAATGCACAACTTATGTATCTTTGATTAAACAGGAGTTATCCTCATTCATCCTCTGTTTGATTTGCCTCTTTTTCCTAAAGGTTGTCCAGAAAGAAAGGGAAGAAAAACTAGCAAGATTCTTGAAGGATTTTCTAAGTCAATATGTCCGTGGGGACAGAAAGGGATTCTTCCAGCGTGCGGAATCTGAAGCGAGACGGCTTTCTAATGCAGGTTAATCAAAATTCCTATTCCACTCGCCTAACTTGATAATATAGTTCTTTCAACTTAACACATGCAAATGCTCACCATGACATGATGTAGCCCAATGCTACCTAATGGAAACATGCCCCGTGGTTTCTTGCCTGAATAATTTTTACTTTGATACTTGAAATTTCATATCCTGCCCCTTAGACCATGAATATGTATAGAATGCACAGTAAGTAATAAGCGCAAAACTTGGTTTGTATCAGATGTCATTGAATGCACATTAATTTTATTACCAAATTGTTTCTTTTGTTTAAATGCAGCTTTTGGTGTTGACATGCTACATACCATCGGCTATATATATTCAAGACAAGCAGCACAAGAACTAGGAAAAAAGGCTATTTATCTGGGCGTCCCATTTCTGGCAGAATGGGTTCGAAATAAAGGACATTTCTGGAAATCTCAGTTCACCGCTGCTAAAGGTATACCGACAAGCATCTCGTTAGCAATAGCAACCCCTCCGTTTATGTCGATTGTTTCGATTTGGAAAGTTATTTCATTCCTAATCTCTATTGATATCTAATTCTACCAAGCACATAAAACATAGGTGCTTTTCAGCTACTGCAGCTTCAAGAAGATATCCGCAAGCAATTTAAAATGGATGGTAGTGGCCCTGAAAATGATGTTGAATCTCATATTCGCCTTAACAAGGATACACTGATGAATTCCTTGTGGAAGTTAAATGTAGTGGACATAGAAGTAACCCTTGTGCATGTGTGTCAGATGGTGAGTTCTTAGTTCCTTCTAAATATAGAAAATTCGCCTCCCTCACGCGAGTCCAGAGGCATTTTTATTATTGTTAATTTTGTTCATGACTTCATGCCATACCTTTTTTCCCCATGTTTTCTGAGACTCATAGTTTTATCCACTTCCAGGAGGGGAGGTAATGACTATCAGATTCTAACAGGGTTTTAATTATTTGTGCAGGTCCTTAGGGAAAACTACGTCAAGAAAGAAGAACTTAAAGCTCGGGCTGGCGCTCTCAAAATTCTCGGCAAGATATTCCAGGTGCACAATTTAAGAAAGGAAAACTCTTGCGTTTTGCTTTATAGTAAACACGGGCTGTAAATTACATTCTCTGTGTCTGCTTTCCTTACTCCCCGCGACGATATAATGAATGAATATTTTAGTTTTCCTATCTGTCAATGACAAAGTTTTGTCATATTTTCTGTGAATGCGAGATAGACTACACGGCTAGAGACTATGAAGGTCCATGATCAGTGTAATGGAATCTATATGTACTTCGTATTCGAAATAAAGACTATAAACTGCGATTTTTATCTAAAATTACTTTATATACTAATGAGGTCGATCTGTTCTCAGATACATTGAAGCAAGAAAGCTATCCTCTGCTTACGATGATGAGCTACTAGTTTTACGTTTAATGACTGAAATCTGATGGTTCTTTATCCAGGAAAAGAACTCAAAAGGAGGAACGGCATCAAAGAAGAAAATTACTGCTGATTCTGATGATGAAGGTGATAGTTCTGATTCTTCTGAGGATGAATCACCAAGAGCACTTTCATACCGAACCCCCTTTTTCACTCAGGCACGTAATAGATTATTACTTTCTGGGTGTAAGCCTTTGGCTTTTAGTTGCCAAAATCTATGCATCCTTGCATTGAAACGCTGATACCCAAATGTATATATTCATTTCCCAATTGTGTCCTGCAGGGTGTAGGTAGGCTTTTCAAATGCCTATGTAATCCAGCATTTGATGTGGATGATGACGAGATAGTTTACAGAAGCAAATGATGCATAATACATGTCGAAGCTGAGGGGTCATGAAACATAAAATTCAGAACCCATTCCATATTTAGCATGTGGGATGATAGCTATATTAAAAGGGCATATCTGTTTGAATGGCAGTTTCGGAGTGAGTATGGTGCAAGCCATGTAAAATTTGTTTTGTAATGGTGTAATTATCCAAGAACGCATCACTGTCATCAGTCATGTTACATGTGGCAACTCTTGGTCAAAAGTTCATCTGTCTATTATACAGATTTTGCTTGTCCAAAAAACAAAAATTTTACTGATTTTTTCGTTGTGGGGTTAGTTTACAAAATTGGAATTTGATACATAGTGAATTAATGCATAAAAACAAAAATATGTAGCGTTGCAGTAAGAATGGTGCCCAACTATTTGTCGATATTTGCCATAAATGGAGAATAACTAGTGCTTACAGAAACAAGAAGTTAATAAATGAATAATGAGAAATGTCATTTAAAAAATCAGGCCGAAAAAAAGGCATTTCACAAATCAAGCCGGGTCTAATACTAGTAAAAATCATATTGTCTTTTTTTTGTTCCTACTAACACTAGGTAAAATTTAAGCAATCTATTCTCTAAGATATAATAAGGAGAAGCAAGCCTCAAATCATGCCACATGGCTCCTACGTGGCATAGAGCCAACCATCGAATTTGGAAATACTAATGCGTGTCCATGATTTGTCTCCTACATGGCATATTAGAAACCACTAATTGCATGGCACGTGGAATTTAGCTCAAAATTAAATACGTATTTCCATGTGGAAATTATAAAACTAAATTAAATGTGCCATTAATTTTGGCTCTGGATAATAGATTGATTGACAAAATTGTTAATTGATTCAATTTATAGTAATCCTAAAAGCATTATTGCAAATCACAGCCATGATTTTGGGATTTGAGTATCNAAGTAGTGGTGTAACTTCATACACAGTTGTGATTGGTTAAAAAATTTATTATTTTTTTATTATTTTTTAGCATTAAATTATATCAATGACTATAATTATGCCACATCAACATTTGCATTCCATGTCAAGAATTAAACTTTGCATATTAGACTAACCCGAAATATAATGCTCTTTCTTGTCAAAATTAACAATGGTGGAGAATCTCACATTTGAGAATTGTCTAGAAGGGAGGAAAAAAAATCATGTTGCCACCCTCATTCAGAGGTGTACGTAAGTCTAACATTCGCCATGTCAAATTTATATCCACAAAATGAGAAAGCACACCTGACACCTGCATTATTGAATGCTTGTTCGTAAGTGTACTGTGCTCATTATCAACCAGGCAACCAACCTCCGGTTCGGTCACAATTGTCTGTGCATTATTTACTTTCTCCCCTAAATTCACTTAAATTGATCTCATCCAAACCGAGCCTTTAAATTGCCACTTATTAAAGTGCGAACCTTATTCTTATTCCTCTCAACCATCTCAAGGGTCACAATCTTTTAGATCAAGAATACCAAAAGAGTCTCAGTTTCAGAACAGCATTGATGATTTTAGAGCATCTCTCAGAACTCTGCCATTAAGCAAGTCGACAGAAAATTATAACAACCCACGCCCACCGGTTCAAGTAAAACCACAGAAACTTAGATCAACGTCTCCCCATATTTCCATATGTACGTATGTATGTATAACCACTTTGGAACAACCTACTAAATGCATCCAAAATGTCCACTTCACATATATACTTGAGAGAAAAAAGAACTCCGATACAAGTTCAAGCTGTTCTTAAGATTAAGATCAAACGGCTGCTTAACTGCAGACAAAGTCTTATATATAGAGTCCAACACAAGGTATTTACAAAAGGGGAAGGGAATGTCGATGAACATGTAGGAGCCCCTCAAGGCCAAGGCACTTCCTAGCTAAAATGTCCATATCAGTGAGCTTGGTAAGGAAAAACGTTGAACGGCCTATATGAATGTACAGCACAAGCACAATGCACAGAAGTCAAGTTCAGGCAGCCACTCATGATGAGTGAATGCCTGCCGGAGCAGGTGTGAAGCGCCGGAAAAGAGTCACACACGGCTTGAACCGCGGAGGGTGTGAGTGCTGTACACTGGCTAATGTTGAGAGTCCTAAGACCATCTTCTTCATTTCTTTCTTTCACTGATCCCCACATCTTGTTGTTCACTTTGCTGTGGGCCAAGGAATACATTGCTCTGTCTGTGATGTTTTGACAATAGTACAGCCCAAGGGACCTCAGATGCGGACACCCGTTTGCCAAAGCTATCACACTATCATCTGCAATAAGTCAACAACATCAATATTGCAATTTAAAGCTTTCATATGCAAATAACTCAACAACATCAATATTGCATACGACATAGTACATACTGTGACAATAATATTAGTATAGGATCTAAGGGATAGGAGATTATTATTTTCAAACTTATTTACTGGACTACTCAAGTTAGAGAAGTTGAAGACAGTTTCAAATGTTTTAGCTGTGTAGTGTTTCTTGCTCATCTCTAACATTCTGAGAATTTAGAACAGGGAGTTTGTCTCCTTTCAGCGTCCACATTGTATCATAGAAACCTCTCAGCTGCCCTTAAAATAATTATATACCTGTTATAAGAACACAACCACACAAGTCCAGTGTTCTAAGATCAGGACACCCAGCTGCTAAACTCGTAACTCCATCATCGCCAACATTTTCACACCATCCAAGATTTAATGACTGCAACTGATTGCAGTAATGTCCAATAGCCTGCATTTTATAAATGGATAGAATTATAAATAGTAACTATCTATGCTCTTCGGTACTGAAGTTTAACGATAATGAAAAGTATCTGGTATCATAATGGTACCTGTAAAGCTCTGTCAGATGCAGCACCAACACATCCACACAGATTCAAACTCTTCAATTTTCGGCACGAACTCGCTAAGTAAGCCAATGCTATGTCACTAAATGATGAACACCCACTGATGTTCAGATTTGTAAGATCAGGACATCCGTGGGCTAAGGCGTACAGAGACCGATCAGTAAGCTTGAAACTTTTGCTAAGATCCAGGATCTGAAGGTCGTGACAGCAATTTGCTATGGTCTCAACAGCATTATCCTCTAGTTGAGTCTTGTCTTGACGAAGGATTAAAACTTGTAATTTCGTGAATTTAGGAGCAAGGGCTAGGACCAAGTTGTTCATATTCTTGTTACACCTGTACAGAGAGGGATAAATTAATCCTATTATAATCATTGAAGTCATTTCATGAACTGAAATAACCAAGGCAAAAGGCACATATCAGATTTTTCAAGGAATCTCAAGCAATGGATATGACTTCATACAATACATGTAACTTAATAAGGATTCAGAAGAGCCAATTAGTATGCAGAGTACTAGGGAAAAGGGTAAGAATATTGAAGGACAACGAAGGAACTAGGAAAAGCACATAACTCTCAACAAAGGGAGTTCTATTATGATATAGACCCAAAACTTCAGGCCTAAATCTAAAAACGACCGCAAAATAATTAAATAAAAAAATAAACTCCAAGTTGAGTAAAGAAATTTGCTAAACCCTTCTTTAAAAAAAAACTCCGGAACAGCCGTAGCAGGAAAGAGAAAGACAATAAAAATTAACATAGACCGAGATTCAGATGCTGACACCCCTCCTAATTGGGATTTCTATGGGGCCAAATGGGTTTGCAAATTGCAGCAACAACAGATCATTCAATTTTCATCATTAACAACAGAACCCAAGAAATAATCGCTTTATTGATTTAATAAATCTCTGCCTAAAGATAAATAGGGGAAGATCAAGGACCACAGGAGCTGCCATCACCTCTCAATAACAGTCTCAAGAGATTAAGCTTAGGAAGGAAAATAACAAAATACATACCAGGAGAGTGATAAACGGTTAAGGGCGAAGCAAATAGCATCTCTCCACCCACGACAGACTCCAGAAGCTGCGATCACGGCTTGATCATCCGCAAGGGACAGAATTTGCATCAAAAGCTCTATAGGAATATCCTTCCATTGGGTGATCACCCCAGCATCCATTTTCACTCCTCTACCACTATTTCCGCCAGCTACCATCATAAGCTTCTCAAAGGACAGGTTCAGCTCTTCGGTCCTTAACTTCTCCTTGCCAACCATCTCACTTCAAGACTTTAAGAAAAACCGTTCACCACGCAGAAAGTTCCTCAGTTTCTCGTTTCTACAACCAAGTTAAGTATGAGAGATATCAGAGAAAATTATGGATAAGGGATGCCAAATTCTCAGAGAAGGACTCCAGAAAATAAACAGCTGTATTAACCACAATCCACCACCCCCCAACAAAAAAAAAAGTGTCACGGCAACAGGAAAATGGCAGAGAAAGCAACAGAAAGATAAAGTATATTAAGGATCATGTCTAAACCGTAGAGTTCTGCACATTACATAAATACCCATCTTAAAAAATTTCAATTACCAAGATTATCATATCGTTAGAAAATATCAAAGTGGACGCAAGCTGTTTAGATGATAGGTTTGAAAACAAACAGCCCCTTCCTGCCAGGACGAGAACCCCTAACCACATAAAGAGGGGGAAAAAATTCAAGAACCTCAAATTGCAAAGGAAGACGATGACCGATCGCAATAAAAGTAAGCAAAATAAGAATCACAGTATCTAATCAGAAGCACGACACCAGGAAGTACCCTCAAAACTTTCGAAAATGCAAGCAGGAAAAGTAGAACTATAAGAAAAACAATCGACGCACAAACGCTTGCAAACATATTAAAAAAAAATAAAGTAATTAGGCAATGATGAAGACCAGGAACCATAAGGGTAAAATATTTGCAGCAAATAACAAGAAATTAAAGCTAAGATCATTACCAGTACAGCTAGACGAGGTGAAAACAACGACAAGAGCTCTGATTTTTCTGCTAATACCCCAAACAGCTTCAATTGAGTAGAAAAGTGAAATATATAATAGGAATTTGGAAGATACTAGAGTGCGAAAGAAGAGAAGAATTCCTAATTTTAAAGAAAAAGGAGAAGTAGAGGAGAATGGTACAGTGAGGAACAGAGGAAGCGGTGAGGACGAAAGGGTATGTGACGCGTATAAGGACACGTGTCGAGAGATGCGAGGCTTATGGGTCCCAAATCAAATACTCCAACTTGATCAGCCAGCGTATAGTTTGGCAGACTCAGCCGTCACTCTGCACGAAAACGCTATCACAAAGTTAACGACGACAAAATATAAAAGAGAAGCAGAAATCTCGTCACAATATTATACAAATTTATTCTTTTGGTACTTTGAAATCTCAATCAGAGAAAGAAGGGTAGAGGTTTACGCAATTTTTTTATAGATTAGGTCGGTTATTAAATAAATCGAGCCATCGAGGTTAAATTAATTAAAGAAGGCTTAAGTGCAATTTTGGTCCCTTAACTTTCGCAAAGGTCTCAATTTGGTCCTCTAACTTTTTTTGTTGCAATTTTGGTCCCCTAACTTTCGCGAAGGGCTCAATTTGGTCCCCTAACTTTTTTTGTTGCAATTTTGGTCCCTTAACTTTCGTAAATGTCTCAATTTGGTCCCCTAACTTTTTTTGTTGCAATTTTGGTCCCCTAACTTTTGAAAGCGTCTCACTGTTGGTCCCAGGTGCACTTTTTCCATCCATTATCTGCTGTTAGTGTCGATCTGGCAGGCTGAGTTGGCTGATGACGTGACAAATATGAGTGAAGTGGATTAAAAAAGAACCATTATGCGGAGACGTTTTCATGACTTGGAAGTGCACTTGGGACCAATATTGAAACGTTTTCAAGAGTTAGGAGACCAAAATTGCAACAAAAAAAAGTTAGGGGACTAAATTGAGACCTTTGCGAAAGTTAGGGGACCAAATTGAGACCTTTGCGAAAGTTAAGGGACCAAAATTGCAAAAAAAAAGTTAGGGGACCAAATTGAGACCTTTGCGAAAGTTAAGGGACCAAAATTGCAACAAAAAAGTTNTTGTTTAGAACCGAAACTGCACGTAAAAGCAAAAAGCCAAAAAAGTTTGTGGAGTCGGATCATCCATGTCACACTGGCGTGGATAAATCAATCTGCTTAGTTAGTGCTTAATGAAGGAAAATTAGAATTAAATAAATTATCATAGATAGATTTATTTACCTGGTGGAGCCAAAGAAATAAGAGTTAAACTTGAGAAAAAGATGCTTTAAGTCTTCAACCCACATGACCTAACAGAATTATGCATATTAGGATTATTATATTTAGTAAAGAGAAATTCTTATATAGATAATGTTTTAATAAATAGGAGAAAATTCCTAAAGAGATATATTTATTATCAAATATTTAATATGCTTCTAATTCAAAAATCAAAAATAAAATCAAATAAAATTTGATAGGCTAATATCTAAATTAGTAATTTTAATAGGATAAAAACTAATACTCTCAGACTATAGATAATTTGACCCATTACTGATTACCGTATTTAAACATGATTCAAGTATATTATTATTCATAACCACAAAATTAAACTACTTATTCGATATAAAATAAATCTAATTCATACCAATTTTAATGAAAATAACTCCAACACTTGAGTTATAAACGACACTGTAAAGATTGTAATCTTATAGTTAAGATTTGGGATATCTTATGTAATCTTTTAAGGTGACTTGTATTCAATTAATTGCTAATTATTGGGGATATGCATATCTTAGTGGTTAAGGATTTAAGTAATTGGGCCTATTATCCTAATGGGCCTAGTAGGTTCAGTAATCCTTATAGGACTAGGGTTTGAGATGCTTATAAATAGTTAATTAGTTAGGATTGATGAAAGTAGTACATCACAAGATATCTCAGGAGAGACTCCTAGGGATACTTAGTCAGAGTTGATAGAGTAGAGATATGGGTGAAGGAATACTTGAGAGGCGATTCATTCATCAGGTTATTGTATTCTCATATTCTTTATAGTGCAATAATTGGGCCTATTATTGTATTCTCATATGAATAGTTAGGATTGTATTCATCAGGTGACTTGTATTCAATTAGTTGCTAATTATTGGGGATATGCATATCTTAGTGGTTAAGGATTTAAGTAATTGGGCCTATTATCCTAATGGGCCTAGGTTCAGTAATCCTTATAGGACTAGGGTTTGAGATGCTTATAAATAGTTAGTTAGAATTGATGAAAGTAGTACATCACAAGATATCTCAGGAGAGACTCATAGGGATACTCAGTCAGAGTTGATAGAGTAGAGATATGGGTGAAGGAATACTTGAGAGGCCATTCATTCATCAGGTTATTGTATTCTCATATTCTTTATAGTGAAGTTCCTTATTCTTGGCTGGATGTAGGTCACACTGACCGAACCAGGGTAAATTGCTTGTGTTCATCTATTCTTCTCTATATTCCGCATTCTCAATTACTTGTTTTGATCTATGAATATTGTTGGAAGATATTTGAATCTTAACACAAACAAATAGTGCAAACATGTCACTTCACAAGGATTACCCTCCAACGTTTTGGATGTCATTGTCGCCTCAACATACTGTGAAAAAGAAAAAGGAAAAGTAATATCTCCGGGTAAATGTATTTACTTTTTTTGTGAACAGATCGAATCTGTGAAATTAAATTTTCTTAACATTAGAAAAATATTTTTAAATTTATTAGAAAATCAAACTTCAATTCAAAAGATTTTAAATGTATTAAAAAGATTGCAGTAACAAGAACATGATACTTCCCACGCATTCTCAAATTATGGAAAATAAATAAATGAGAGGTTATCGCAAATAGTGTGGGAAAATGAGAGATTGTCCAGATTTGATGGCATTTGATACATAGCAAGTTGGCTCCTGCAGCTAACAAAAATCCAATGCCACTTTCAACTTTGTTTGGATGTTGATTGACGCAATTTCTCATGATTCATGAATATATATATATATACATATATATGAATATCCATCAATTGAATATCAATCAATCAATATCTTTCTTTGTAATTCTGCATGTCTAGCTATACTTGGATCATGCTAATCAAGTATTCATGGAGGAAATTAAACTCTTTATCAACATGCATATCCGTCCCCACATGCACACAATGCAATTGGTAATTGCAAAGTGGAAACTTATGGCTCCAACTATCTAGTAGTGATTAATGAGTCAATGGCTGTAAATGCACATTAGTTGACGGGTCTGATTGTATACTGTGATTTTATATTTATTATTTTATCTGTTATGTGATTTTATATTTACTATTTTATTTGTTATAGTATTTTAAATGTCTAATATTTGATAATATCATAATATCGTTATACATTAATATTTAATATAACATTATATAGTATCTATATATTTATTTTGAGAAAATGTAAATAAAGATAACCACAAAAGTTTAAATGAGATATTTTATTCAATAAAAATATTAAACATATACATCTTACATCTCTAGAGTCTAGACTCTAATATATCAATCTCTACTATTGTTATACCAAATATTTAGTATGGTAAATATCATGTATATTATATTATAATATCACATACCACAATATCTAATATATTATGACGTATATGATATGAGATACTTGTAACAAACCCAACATATCTATATTTATATTAATTATAACTATAATTATTTTATACTTTATATGTTATTTATATTTAAAGTAATTAATTATTATTTATTACGTTCAATAAAGATTAAATATATAAAAGTACTATGAGAATTTATGAAGCATGGATACTTCATTTTGATAGCATGTTACCGTGTCAGATACGTGTTTGTATCCGACATCTGTACGACACTCACACGACACATATTCATAAGTTTCAGAATATAAAGTCAATTTTTTGTAACTTTATCATGACAAACAATAAAAAATAATATCACATATGACATATTATGAATAAATATCATAATTTTAAAATTTTCATCAAAATTGATGAATTTTTAATTATATATATATGTCGTGTCATGTTATATAATTTTAAAAATCTAGCATATCAGTGTGTTCACGTCCGTGTCAATGTCGTGTCCTGTGTCGTGTAAGCGTCTATGTTTTGAGAATTTTTTTTTCTAAATCATTGAATGATTCAATTCTTATAATATTGAATTCAACTTACTAAAGTAATGCATAAGTCTCTTAAAATATTTTATTGTGTTATTCAAGCTAAGTTATTATCTTCTTTTTACTTTTCTAATTTCTAAATTTCTAATCTTAAATCTTAATTATAAGGTAGTTACCGCTAAATGATAAAGGAGATAGGGGTGAAGAAACAGTCAAAATATTTGTTTAAAGGCTGAGTTCGATAAAAATATCACTTGATGGATTAAACTTTAAAGCATTCAATTTATGGTCAGATTCTTATTCAATAAATTTTATATATTTAGAAAGTGTTTGATATATAAATTAAAAAAAATAATCTCAAAATTATGAATTTTAAAAAGATCTTTTTATCTTCTTTTTTTCTCTATATATTTATATCTATTGTCCCTCGTAGAAATATAACATATATAATACTAAATTATTCTGTAGCCCTCGCCCGTCTCTCTGTTCCTGCTTGAGAATTAATATTCAAAATTATAATTTTGAAGACTGAAAAAATTATCTGAATCGAACATTTCCTTAAATATTTAGTTATTTACCAAAGAAACTCAAAGTGTACCTTTTCTTTTTTTTTTTTTCTATTTTGATTTTGATTTTGATTACTGTACTACTGTATAGTATAATGTCTATTATCTTCCTATTGAAGACGCCGAACAAAACAAATGGATAAGAGGCTGCGCAGTTTTACTTTTTAGGCCAAAGTCCTATTTTGGTCTTTCAGTTATGTTCAGTTTTTCAAATTGGTCCCCCAGTTATTTTTCGTTCCATATTGGTCCCCCAGTTATGCAAAACTTGGCAAAGTTGGTCCCTCTAACAGATTCCATCCATTTTTTCGTTAAAAAAAAAGACAAATTAATTTTTAACTCCTAAAAGTTTAAATTTTTTGCATCAATGACCTTTTTCTCTATAATGGAACTAAAATGTAAGAAAAAATAAATAACTTGGGCTTTTAGTTTATTTTACACCAAAACATAATCTTCATCTCTCTCTGCGTGCAAAATCACACTTCATCTCTGTAATCTTGCCGGAATTGTCGCCGCCTCTTCCTCTGCCACCACCACCGTTCTTCGTCGCGAAGGCAGCCTCCTCGTCGTCCTCCGTCGAAGACGACCAGCTCCAGTCGTCTTCGGCGTCCGATTCGGCGGCGAAGAATCAGAGAGAAGGTTTCGAGAATGCTGAAATAGCAGAGGTACGCATTCCAGTGTCTTCAATGTAGTTACAATAGGCAGATTTGAGATCTCCACAAAGAATCCATTTTGTGCTCCAAACCCTACATTCTTACCAGATGGACGCTCTCGCTTTTTCTCCGGTGGCTTTTCCGATTAGGGCCTCCTCGAACCTCGTGGTGGTGCAAGTGCCCATATCAGCAGCCGCCGACGACGATTCTGGCGAAGGGAGTGGAGGAAGCACGGTGGGGAGACTAAGAGAGGAGGGAGTATGCGAGGAAGAGGCTTGCCAGGAAACGCCTTGTGAGAAATGTTAACCCTCTCATCCCAGTTTTGATACCTAATCTCTTCTTGCTCTCGCTTTTGCTATGGAATCCATATGGCTTTGATGATTGACATCATTTATCTTCAATTCAACACTGTAATTCATTGACTGATTTGTTGATTAATTGATCATGGTCATGGATACTTACTTCCTTTGCGACTCAACCAGACTTCAATTTCAATTTTCTTTTCTTTATATAAATTCTTCCCTATGAAGAACGGCAGTGGTGGCAGAGGAAGAGGCGGCGACAATTCCTGCAAGATTACGGAAGTGTAGTGTGATTTTGCACGCAGAGAGAGATGGAGATTATATTTTGGTGTAAAATAAACTAAAACCCTAAGTTTTTTGTTTTTTCTTACATTTTAGTTCTATTATAAAAAAATGGTCCTTGATGCAAAAAATTTAAACTTTTAGGAGTTAAAAATCAATTTTGTTTTTTTTTAACGGAAAAATGGATGGAATCTGTTAGAGGGACCAACTTTGTTAAGTTTTGCATAATTAGGGGACCAATATGGAACGAAAAATAACTGGGGGACCAATTTAGAACACTAAGCATAACTGAGGGACCAAAATAGAACTTTAGCCTATTTTTTAATAGCTTACACAAGTTTAAGAATCACTCAAGGTCTCTGTCCATTGGTGCTATTAAAGACTCGTCAAAATTAACTTGCGCTCTCATACAATTATTTGATCCAGAGTGTTTAGAGACATTTTTTTTTGGCCCAAGTTTAGAGACATACAATATTAAGAATTAAAACAATGGAAATTAAAAGACAAAAAAATGAATTGGATAAAATCAAATATAAAACTCAACAATCTGACCATGCTTTTCCATTTTATGCCAAATTACAACTTTTGTCTTTTAACTATATGCTTAATTAGTATCACTTTGGTTTTAAAATTTTCTACGATGGAGTTGTTTCTTTCGTGCTCAACGATTATCGTTCGTCTAACAGAAATTTTTGGGACAAGTACAAAATTGCATTGCTGTAATCATCATTTTTCTGAGATGTTTCCAACTCAGCCGTTTTTAACGTTTATTTACATTTTTGTAATCTTCCCTAATAGCAATTTATGCAACTTTGTCGATGTGAAGGCTACGAAAAGACCTAAACCTGGATCATGCGGATAAGTTTGGAGTTTTTTGTTTATTTTTTTCTTTAAGAAAAAGCTAATATTTTTAAGTTGTTATTTAGAAATTAGAATGATAAAAATTCTAATTATTATATATAACATCTTGTATTTGAATTTTATAAAAAATACCTTTCAATGCAAATAAAAATTAATTTTTTGCCAACAAAAATTGTCTCCGTTAATAATGATAAAGGAGACAACGTATAACCCACAAAAAGCCTAGAGACATGTTATACTTTGATGAGTCTTCGGGGTCCAACTTATCAAAATTTTATCTCTACCAAAGAAACAATTAATCTTTCTATTTACCGTAAAATAAATAAATTAAATATACTGTAGATAATTGATATGGTCAAACAAACTCAACTATTAAGTATTTTATAGTCTGTATATAATTTATTAAAAAGATTTAAAAATATAATTATCAGTTTTTGTCAATTTCGTCTGGCAATGAAACTTTCTTGTCAATATGACGTTGCATCTGACTAGAAACAATTCCAACCATCTGTGGGTGGCATATAAAAAATACAAACTATGCCTAATCGTCTTACAAGTGAAGCTCTGAAACTGAAACCCCACCGTTCATTATTTTTTTTCCTCAATTTGAATTAAATATTTTGAATTAAATATTTTATTATCTCTTTTTTTGAACAAAATATTTTATTATCTCAAGAGAAAAGAAAAACTTAAAATAGGGCTTTATATGAATGATGCATCTTCCTAGCAAGTACAAGAATGACGAAATTCAACTTTCTTTTAGGACTGCGAAGTGCTAACTAATATTAATTTGATATGCTAGTATGGCCGTTTTGATGGAAGATTTCTTGTGCATCTACACAAAAAGGAGGGTCATCTTTTATATTTTTTTTTTTTTTACCTGTATTGACTTGCGTTTTCAACAAGTAAATGCTCAAAACACCAAAGAGTTTACAAAGTCAGATATTGCTTGCACACTTCAATTTGTTTTGTACAAATTTTATTCAAGGAACCTCCGGTGTGTCTAATTTATCTTATAAATGTTATGTAACCGTTGCATATTATAGATGTCATAAACTATTTCTCTCCTTTTCACACTGGATGGTGTTTTGTGTGTGTCGTTTTGCTTCATAATCTTTTCAGTTTTCATTGATTAAAAGAAGAGATATTACAATAATGAGAAAGGTTGGAAAGGTTTGGATGAAGGTTTAAAGTTACAAAGCATTGGTCTGATAGAATCGGGAGTGGATCTGCTCAATTATGGGAATAATAAAGTATGGTAAAGTATGAATCTCAACCATCCATTTTATTTTTAGTTCAATTCCCAATGATAGTTGAATGAATGGATGGAGAAATGAATGGTTGAGATTCATACTTCACCATAATTTATTACTCTCATAATTGAGCAGATCCACTCCCGATAGAATCATAGGAAGTTAAAAAAAGTGAAACACACCAGCTTTATTATTGTACACATTGAGATGTGCTTTGTACAAACAACTAGCTACAATTACAATTACAAAGGTGAAGGCTTGGAATATTGTTTAAGACAAGAATTTTTCGAACAAGTTCCCAAAGAAGAAGCTGGTTTTAGCCCACCCTCCAGTTTGAGGTTCCTTTGCATTAGATGGTACCCTCTTCACTTTGACCATCATTGTCTTTCCTATCTCTTTCCTAAGTCTTTCGACAATCTTCATGTCCACTGGATTTCCAGATGCATCTCTCACGTAGAACACATTTAGTGCTTGCTCTCCAATGGTGGATATACCTGCCCTACAAACTGTCAACCCATTCTCTCGTAGAATCCTAGTTACTTCAGATAACAACCCTACTCTGTCCTTTGCACACAGCTCAAGGCTTACACCCTGCGAGTCCAAAAATCACAAGAATCAATGGTAAGTCAAACTGAAATCTTTTCTGCTTCTTGAGAATTAAAATATAGGAAAGACTACTGTCAAATAAGGTTAATGATGACAATACACTGGGCCATAAGAGAATAGAAATCAATTTTGAACCCCAAATTACCTCGCTTACTCTTCTTTGAATGGCAGCTTCAATACATTTAATGACTCTTTCCTTCTCTCCTTCAGTGTCAAGAGTGCATCCATCCATGTGTCTTATAAAGTACTCCTAAAAGCATTAGAAACACACCCAGTTCAGACTTCAGACTACAACATATATAAAAAGCAACTCCCTTGCTTTATTGTCTCAACTGGGACATTTGTAAAACCTCAAATGCTTCACATTCAACAATATTGTAGAGGGTCAAAATGAAGAAAATCAGAGTACAAGTCCAGTGCCAAAACTAGACCAGAGGAGTTGAATTTCAAGGATCAAATATTAGTTTTCTGACTCTTAAAGAAATTAATTTAAATTCTTCCTCGTGAAGGCCTTTATAAGGGGTAAATCCACCTTAAACAATTTCAAATATTTGATGCTTGTAAATTATTTCCTCCTATGAGATAAGAAGATTAAATTGTCCTTATTAAATTACTAATAGTTACTCCCACTAATTCAATCTCTATTAATTTAATAGGGATAGAATTGTAAAAAGAGTAATTAATGTTCTCTTAATTTTGTAAATCATCATATATTTTGGAAAAAAATTTACCCTTCAACAAAGCAAATATTCAAAATCAGAGGGAGTATTTGGCCTAAACAGAATAAGCAAGAATGTAATATACCTGGGATGCATAAGGGCCATCAGATGAGACAGTGGCATGGAAAACAACATATTGCATATCAGTGAGAGTGCAAACAATGTCAAACATGAGTTTGGCCCGATCTTTACACCTAACACTAACCACTGAATACTCTTTTTCCTCACAACGTTCTATTGTTATTTTTGGCCTGAAAGAGGGAAGATGATGATTATCACCATCACCATTATCATCTGCTGTTACTCCAGCACATTCATAGTCCCTATCAGCAAACAACATCTGATGAAGCCTCCTATCCATATGGGTGAAACCCATGGACAAACTGGTGCGAGCCACTTTCTCATCATCCTCACATCCACGTAGAATATTGTTGAGTTGCTCTTCCATAAGAGATAATCTGTTTGGGTCATCCACAGTACCAGTAGTAGTAGTAGCATCATTGACATAAAAAACGCATGCTACACGCCTATTATGTGTCCAAACTTCTGCTGCAATTACGTTAAATTGGAGATTTGCAAGAACAGCTGATATCTCAGATAAAAGACCTGGACGGTCTCTTCCAATCAGCTCAATGGCTGTTTGATCACCAACTGAGTGCACCCCAACCCGTTTGGCTGGCCAACTCTTAACACCTTCTGTGCCCTGACCCTTGGGTCCTAGAGCCTATTGTTAAAAAAAAAAATTTGTTTAAAAAATGAAAGAAAATATCATGGTCAAAATGTCGTATTGGTCCTTGAAGTATAGGATGAATTTTGCTTTGGCCCCACTGTTGGTTCCTCAAGTTATCAAGGTCAAAACTTCATATCAGATGGAATCATGATAGGGATTAACGATGGAACAAATTGAAAACTTTAAGGACTAAAACAAATCGAAAATCTTTCAGGAACCAAAACGAAATTCACCCTATACTTCAGGGACCAATATAAGGTTTTGACCAATATCAAGTGAATAAAGGGGAGAAAGAAGATTTGTACCTTCTCAATGAAGTCTATAGTTTTGATGTCTGTTATCTTCTTTCCTTGCTGATCCGTCACATGAAAAACTGTTTATTCCATTAATTGAACATGTTAATTATTTGACCAAGGTGGTGTGCTTGGGAACTTCTAATTCAAACATGAATATGGTATATTGTGGCTTTAAACTGATGTCAAATGTATTATTGTATTAATTAATGACAATTATAGACAAAGTATATAAGCACTAATAGTGCGTTTGTCTCTCTCCGATTACTTGGCCATTAAGTAATGAAAATTACAACAGTATCATGGCTCAGATATGCAAAAGCAGACATAGAAATACTTCGGAAAAATTCAAATAGTCAATAAATATATCACAACTATGAAGAGCAAGTTGATAACAGCTAAAGTTATGGAGAGTCACAGGCTTTTAATAAGGCCTATAACATGAATGAATACATGTCTGAGTAGTGAATACATTAGTGGGCTTCAAAATTATTACAAACATACCATCCATAAACCATCCACCATCAGAAGATATGTAAGCTTTGGTGATTATTAAGTCAAGGTCAGTTAGAACTTGCACGACTTCCAGCAGAATTCCGGGTTTGTTAACACTATCAACCTGCAAAATTTTGAAATAAAGAATAAGAATCTATTAGTAAAATAGAAGACTACACCATAAGCGTAATATTGATAAATAACGGTTTCTAAAACAGACTTATCACAGACATTATAAAAGTGGTATCATAGTTGGATTAAGCTTGATACTAGAGTCACATTAAATTTGGCTTAAACTTTTCGTTAGGTCACAGAACTCACTGAGGGCAGCTAAATTCTCATTTTCCAAATAACATTAAATTAAACTCAACACAAATGGGGAAAAAAAAAAAATTTTAGTGTTCATGTAAATTTAGAAACTATAGATGCTATGGTTGCTGAGAATCTTTATGCCATATATCATGACTGACAATGGGGCCATTAGAATATCATAATTTTTTATTTTAGGAAATTATACCTTGATCAGTGTACAATCATGGCAACTAGCATTATCCACAGAGACCCTGCGAAGTGCAAACAGAGTTTACCATCAACAAGTCACTTCTATTTGGATGATCAAATTTCCCAATATAAACCCCTGCTGATGATCTCTTCCTTATAACAAAAGGACTAATTTTTATCAACATGCTACTTTCTGAAAACTATCTTCCATTTTCGATGGTTTTGTTCTTTTTCATGTTTTATTTATTCATTTAAGGCCTCATTTAATTGTTTTTCATTTTAAGGGTAAAACAGAGAAGCTAAGTGACTGCACGAAATTGCAAGTAAAATGGAATGAATTGAATATCACAATCGAAGGTTACATATATACACGAGCTAAGAGCAATGCAGCCCATGTGACTATCATGCAGAAAGAATAGCAAACTGTAGAGCTCAGCCAAATCTAACAAATATCCCTAACGGTATGAGTGTGACTAATATTTACAATAAAAATAAAGAATATAAAATGGAGAAATATATGTACAGCCCCCCCTCAAGTTGGAGACGTATGTGGCAAAAGTCCCAACTTCTAAGTCAACGAAGAAAGTTGAGGTGAAGCAAGAGCCTTAGTAAAAAGATCAGCGAGTTGTAGGGAAGAAGGCACATGCTGGGGGTTGATAAAACCATCTTTGTAACGCTCTCGAACCACATGACAATCGATTTCGATATGCTTGGTTTGTTCGTGGTAGACAGGGTTCGCGGCAATATGGAGGGCAGATTTATTATCGCACCAAACAGGAATAGGAGTGATGGGGTTGATGCGGAAGTCGCGAAGAAGATAGGTGATCCAAAGAAGCTCGCATACAACTTTGCCATACTGCGATACTCTGCTTCGCAGGAAGAACGCGCAATGATGCTCTGTTTTTTTGTTTTCCATGAAATGGCGTTTGAGCCAAGAATGATGCAGTAACCGACAAAGAGCGTCGTGTTTGAGGGCAAGAGGCCCAATCACTATCACAATAGGCTTGAAGTTCTAAATTGGACGTTGAAGAATAAAAGAGACCAAGTGATGATGTGCCTTTGAGGTATCGAACGACATGTCGAGCAACATGAAGATGAGTTTAACGTGGCTCGTGAACGAACTGACTTAGCTGCTGTACGCTATATGTAATGTCAGGTCGAGTGAGGTTAAGATACAGTAAACGTCCAATCAAGCGGCGAAATTGCTCAGCATCCTGAAGCAGAGGAGAGTGTGGATCGAACTTGTGACCCTTAGGAAGAGGCGTAACAACAGTAGCAGCCTCAGTAAGATTGGTGTCAGCAACAATGTCTAAGAGATATTTGCGTTGTGACAGATAGGTACCTTGAGTGCTTCGTGCAATTTCTACGCCAAGAAAGTACTTGGCAAGTCCAAGGTCCTTAATACTGAAGACAATATCCAAATAAGTTTTGATCTTGGTGAGTTCAATCTCACAGGGACCAGTGAGAAGAATATCGTCGACATAAATGATCAAGGCAATGAATCCGCGAGGACAGTCCATGGTGAAAAGACAGAAATCATTGGGTGATTGAATGAATCCATATTGGAGAATCTTGGCAGTAAATTCAAGGTTCCACTCTCGTGAAGCCTGTTTAAGGCCATAAAGTGAACGCTTCAACTTGCAGACTTGGCTTGGAGCACCTTTAGTGTAGCCTTCAGGAAGATCTAAGTAAACATCCTCCTTCAAATAGCCATGAAGAAAAGCGTTGTTGATGTCGAGTTGATAAATAGGCCATTGCTTGCAAGTTGCCAAGGCAATGAAGACGCAAACTGTTACTACTTTGGCGACAGGTGAATAACTGTCAAAGAAATCGAGGCCTGCAACCTGATTATAGCCTTTGGCCACCAAACGGGCCTTGTAACGATCAAGAGAGCCATATGCTTTATACTTGACTCGATGAACCCACTTGGTGCCAATTGTCTTCTTGCCAATAGGTAAAGAGGTAAGCTCCCATGTATCATTAGTTTCAAGAGCCTGCAATTCTTGTTGCATAGCAGATATCCATGCTGGATCTCTAATAGCTTGTTTGTAAGTATGAGGCTCATGGATCTTGGAAACGTTAGCAACAAAAGCAGTATATGTAGGTGAAAAAATAGAAATAGCAGAATGATGAATAGAGACATTACAATAATAATCATCTAAATATTTTGGGGATGTTTGGGACGAGTACTAACTCTTGGTGGAGGGATAGAAGAGGAAGTAGGGGCAGGGGAAGGTGAAATAGAAGCAGGAAGAGAAGAAGTGTGACTAAGAGAGGGAGAGGGAGAGGAAGAAAAAGTGAGTTCAAGAGATGAAGAAACAGGTGAGTTGTCAAAAGGTGTATCAAATGAAACAAGGGGTAATGCAGGATGCTGAGAAGTTAAATATGCAGTATCTGATGCAAAAGGGAAAGAATCTTCATGAAATTTAACATCTCGAGAAATGTGTAATTGATTTGTTTGTAAATTATAAACCTTATATGTTTTTTGTCTTGTTGCATAGCCAACAAACACACACTTATGGGAACGAGGATCAAACTTGTCTTTATGGGGTGAGGTGTTGGTGATGTAACAAAGGCTACCAAATACCCTTAATCTGGTATAGTCAGGAGAATGATGATATAAAAGCTCAAAAGAAGTCTTCCAATCAAGGATGGGAGTGGGGGTTCTATTAATGAGATATGTGGCAGTGAGGATAGACTCTCCCTAAAATTGTTTTGGAAGTTTAGAATGGAAAAGAAGACTGCGAGCAGTAGCTAATAAATGCTTGTGTTTGCGCTCTACAACTCCATTTTGTTGGGGAGTGTAGGCACAAGATGTTTGGTGAATGATGCCTAACTTAGAAAAAAAAATTTGACATTCATGATTAAGAAATTTAGTTCCATTATTAGAACGCACAATTTTAACTGATTTATCATGTTGTTTTTGAATCTGTGTGATGAATGCAGTGAGTGTAGCAGGAACTTGTGATTTGTACTTGAGTAAGAAGGTCCAAGTAACTCTACTGTGATCATCAACAATTGTAAGAACATAATGGGCATTATTTAGGGTGGGAATTTTATAGGGACCCCACAAGTCAGTATGTAATAAATCTAGAATGTGATATGCTCGAGTATGACTAGTAGGAAAAGGTAACCTAGACTGTTTTGCCAAATGACAAGCATCATAAATAGGAAGAGAGTGAGATGTATTAATTGAAGAAATATGTTTCATAACATTGGAGGGACAGTGACCAAGGCGTTGGTGCCAAAGAAAGGGAGTATGTTCATTGCTATGAAAAGCATTACAGAAAGCAATTGGACTAGAAGTATGTAAAAATTTATTTATTACATCATTTCTAAAAGATGCAGAACTTAAAATATAAAGATTCCCTTTCACACCAGCGACAACAATGATCCTATTACTCTTCAGGTCCTGCATGACACAGCAATGAGGATGAAATGTGAGTCTAATATCAGTTTCACTAAGTAATTTATTGACTGAGATAAGATTGAAACGAAATTCTGGTATAAATAAGACTTTATTGAGAGAAATGTTTGAATGTAAAATGGCAGTGCCATGTTTGGAAATGGTTTTGACAGCAGAATCAGGTAAATGAACTCTGATAGAGGGAATTAAGGATTGTATATTTTGCAGTAAAGAGGCATTAAAACACATATGGGAGGATGCTCCCGTATCGAATATCCATGAGTCTGAACTTAAAAAGAAACTAAAAGAAAACACAGTGCTACCTGCAAAGTCAAGGGTATTAACATAGCTAGCATGTTCTTCAGGGGCTTTGCCACGCATGTACTTCCCTATCTCTTGCTTAAAAAGAGTAGAGAACATAGCAGCCAGTGCATCATTGTTGGAATCAGTACTACCACAGGAAGTATCAGGCACAATGTCACCGGAAGAATCATGAACAAAATTAGCAACTACCTTCTTACCAGAACATGATTTCTTAGCCTCTTTGTAGTCATTATACCACTCAGGATACCCATGAAGCTTAAAACAAGCTTCCTTAGTGTGGCCATCAATGCCACAATGATCACAATGGCGATCAGATTTCTTGCTAGGATCACGTTTCTTAAAGTTAAACTTAGAATTATCAGGTTTAGCAGTAGTAGATTTTGCAAACAAAGCACTAACACCAGTAGAGGATGGTGTAGGAGTGAAAGAGAGGCTTACATTCTTCTGGCTTTCGACAGATGCTACCATAGAAAAAGCCTTGCTAACCTTAGGAAGAGGATCGAGACTCAGAATTTGACTCCGAACAACATCAAATTCTGGGTTGAGACCCATAAGAAATTGAAGCAAACGTGTCCAAGCAATAATATCTTTCATCTTTTGAGTCATACCACAAATACAGTTAGTGCAGCGACAAGTAGGAATAGGAATCAATCTATCCATTTCATCCCATGCTCTATGAAGCTTACTATAATAGTTAGTGACAGAATCGTTACCCTGCTGAACAGAGGAAATTTGGCGTTGAATCTGATACAATTGTGGACCGGTGCTCATGCCATAGCACTCTTCGATCTCATCCCAAAGGCGTTTAGCAGTTGCACAGTAAATCAAGGTGTCTGCAATGTCTTTGGTGATGGAGTTCATAACCCAAGACTTAATCATCGAATCTACACGCTTCCATTTACGAAAACGTTCAGCATCAGTAGGAACATCCAAAGACCCATCGATAAATCCGACTTTGTCTTTGGCTTCAAGAGCGGTGCGAATGGCGATGCTCCAAGTAAGAAAGTTAGAACCGGTGAGATGCATGCTGACAAGCTGCATTCCCGGATGATCAGAATTCTGTAAGAGGAATGGACCATCATCCATTTTCTGGACAACAGTTCCCTTACTCTGAGCAGTAGAATCGCTCGGAGAACCTTCCATTTTACTTGCAATCAAAAGGTAAGAAAACAGAGCAAAGTAGGGTATCGTGTTTGCTCTGATACCATGCACGAAATTGCAAGTAAAATGGAATGAATTGAATATCACAATTGAAGGTTACATATATACACGAGCTAAGAGGAATGCAGCCCATGTGACTATCAAACAGAAAGAATAACAAACTGTACAGCTCAGCCAAATCTAACAAATATCCTTAACGGTCTGAGTGTGACTAATATTTACAATAAAAATAAAGAATATAAAATGGAGAAATATCTGTATAGTGACATTTACAAATATGTCTAGATATAAGATACCCATGTGCTAGGGATTGCTTATGGGAACACTGATGATATGTACGATACCATATCATTTTCATTAAGAGGCTTTTCAGTTTGCTGCTCAGTAGAAGGAAAAAAAATTCAAAGGAAGCAATAGCAAACCTGGGAGGGTTGATTCTGTTGTTGAAGTTCTCATACTCAGGATCAAAATATGGCCAACAAACTGTAGCCATTTTAGGTTCTACTTCTCAACAATTTGCCTTATGTACCTGCATTAAAGTGGAAAACTCTTGTCTGGTTAGAAACCATTACTTTCAGATTCTATACAGTAATTCAGGTGTAAGCCACATGAAGAAGTGGAGGAAAAGTACAAAAGAAAGGCAATTTTCAGAGCGAGACAGCAGAGTGATGGGAACAAATTAAAAGTTTGTGGAATACAAGAACATTTCTTGGATTTAAAATTTTATAATTAATTGGAATAAGGTTACGATGGAAAATTGGAATAAAACGAAAGTCTTACACAACCAAGGGGTTACCCCCTATAAAAGGAGTTGCTATCTGTAAATAAACGAAAGTCTTACACAACGAAAGTCTTGCGAAGAAGAAAATCAACAAGAACTACAGTAAAGGATCTTAATCCAAAAGTTACTTCATGTAAATAAACGGTAAAAATGTTTTGAAGATTAAGAATAAAATGAAATGAAAGAGTTTGAGAGAGAGAATAAATTCCCAGCAGCGAAACCTTCTCACTCACTTTGTAGCTGGTAAAAAAGCAGCATAAACACGGTGGGTTACCAAGAATCTAAAAAACACCGACCAAAAATGACTTGAATGTGACATAAAGATTGATTCCAATTCAACCAGAATGCTTATTTCATTTCACTATCTTTATTTGAGGATTCTTCCTAAAATTTTATATATGATTCTGTCTTTGCGGATTTAACCATCATAAAAGGCACCATTCAGAAGATCAGAAAGGTGTGACCACCATTCAAACAGATAACTAAAGTCTAAAGATACTAGTGTCGCAAAATAAAATCAGTTACTATATATATAATATTGAAATAAGGATTGCATGATTGCATCCCTCTTAAATTGGGTACATAATATATTCCGTAAGCATCAAAGGGTTTGGACATATATAAAAATGGTACTGACATCATAATTATGAAATGATGAAAGCTCCGTAATGGTGACACCTTGACAAGGTGAAAAGATATTCTAAAACAGAAAATGATAAAGTTGATGAAGTCAAAAAAAATTGAAACAAAATTAAAATAATAATCAAGCATATGAAATTCATTTTTTAACTGGGAGAATTGTATTATTTTTTGTCTCTTACTATCCTCTCTGACTTCATGAATTTCACTTCACTCTAATTTTAAAGGATAAAAGGATTCATCTTCTCAGGTTTTTTTTATTAAAATAATACACAAAATTATATTATGTATTTCGATATCCAACAAATTTTCTTATTTCTCTAAATGGGATACGCATCCACTGAACTCGATTTTAATACTTAATTTTTTCTTTAAAATCGCATTCGGTAAACACGATTTCAATACTGACAATATCATGTCAGTACTGAAATCGTGCCCAAGAGGCACAACTTCAGACTGACATACGTCAGTCCTTGAAATCGTGCCCCAAAGGCACGATTTCAATTAATTAAGGGGAGGCCTATCTATATATATAATATATAATAATATATATAAATAATAGTATTTTATAAAATTTAATAAAATTTTATTAAATTTAATAAAAAATTTTAACAGTAGTATTTTATTATTTTTTAAATTAATTAATTTTATTCGAATCATCGGCACTTATTTGACCAACCTAGTAAGCTAACCATTAGACCAACAAGCTTGGTTTGTGTATTATTTGTGACTAAATAACTCTATTTACTATTATTTCTAGGTGTTCAGTTTTTGTCATGTGTACTCTATTTATTTAAAATTTTGTAGTTGTGATTAAAGAACAAGTGACAAATGTATATATAATTTTTGTAAAATTTGTTATGGTTAAAATTACAAAATAACTTCAAAATGGTACCAAAGTGTTAACGGAGAATACCACAGGACATTAAAGTGTCACTTTTTAAACCACATGGTACCAAAGTGAAATATAATTAAACCACATGGTACCAAAGTGTAATTTACCCTTAATTTTAATACTTTAAAAGGTTGAAAGAAAATTTACCCTTAATTAGAAATAAATTTTCTTTCAACCTCTTAAAGTATTAAAATTAAGTATTAAAATCGAGTTCAGCAGATGCGTATTCCATTTGGAGAAATAAGAAAATTCGTTGGGGATCGAGATACATAATATAATTTTGTGTATTATTTTAATAAAAAAACCTTCATTCTCAACGTTGAGAACAGTTGATATAATAATAAATTAAGCCTAGATGATAAACTGGAATTACGAGATATGAAAAAAAAAATTGTGAATGTTTATGCGAGATGCTTCACTCTGTGCTGAGCTGGTGGCTAGAGAGAGAGAGAAGGCCGGTTAACAATCCTCTTAGTTTTCTTTTTCTTTTTGAGAAAAAGAAAATTTACAAATATGTTTGAGTTAATTAAAATTTTCATTTGGAATAAACAAAAAAAAAATGTATATATAAAATATTTTATTCAGTCACCACTCGCCACTCATTAGGACTTACACTGTGCAAGTTGCAACTGAGCAGTAAAAATAGAATATATATATTTATAAAGAATTGCAAATTTTCGCGTGAAATAGCTTTCCGCAGACTCAAGTCAACGGCAAACTAATTAGGAAATTTGGAGACGAATCCCAAAGCTTTAAAGAATCAAAGTTGAAATAAAAACAGTAGATGAATCCGCAAGTGAAATGGCTGTGTAATTTTAACACACTTTTAATTTGTAGGTGTGAATAGCAGAAACACAGTCAGAGGAAGAAAGAACACATACCTTATTTGAAAAATGAGAAGTTGTTCCAGGATTTCAACACCAACAGTTCTCAGTATCTCACATCCTAGAAACGGAGCACAGAAAGATAGAGATAATTGTGTATGTGCATATATATATATATAGACACACAGAAAGATGGAGAAAGAGAGAGAGAGAAAGAGAGGTGGAAATAACAGAAAAAAACAGAGCACTTGAGAAAAAAACCTGTATGCTCTGCTTTCGACGTTGGAATACCACTCAACTCACTCACTCTCTCTCTCCTTCAAAAAATAAAAACGAGAGGCGAATGAGTTGGGGTTAAGGATGGCGTGGACCGGGTGGAATGAGCATTTCAATTTTTATTCATATATAAATATAAATCATTTTAATCAATCACTAAATTTTTTTAATATTTATAATTTATTTTAAAATTAAAGTTTAAGTGATGATAAGTATAAATATTTCTCGATCTCTTTGAAATTTTTTTTAAAAAAATTACATATCATCTATTTAAATAAGACTCTCGTAGTCTCATATTTATCAAAAGATTCCAACCTTCATTCTTATGGGATAAGTATCTAAACTTAGACCAATTCTATCATTTATTATTAGTATAAATAAGAAATTTTTTTGTGTATCAAAAGAAATAAGAAAAATTTTGCGTGTGATAATAAATTAAAATAGACAAAAGCTATTAAAGATATTTAAAAAGAGAGGCGCGTGAGAAAGCAAGGTATGTGATGGAGAGTGGAAACGTTCCCACGTAGGCTACGTAATGGAAGGTGTTGCCTCCTCACTTCTAAAGTTTTTCGCTGTTTTAATCCACGCGCTGAGGAGGCGCGTGATTCTGCTCTCTCGCTGTCTCTTGTGGGTACTGCCGTAGGATAGCTGTATCCACCACACCTCTTCTGTCTTGTCCTTTTCCTTCTCTCCTCTTTGTTTGCACTTGCATGCACATATATACTGAAGGCAAAAATATTATTTCTTTATTTTTGTCCTCAAATTTTAAACAAAGTATCAATTTCGTCTTTATTTATTTTTTATGATCAACTTTATTTTTAATATTTCATATATTCATCAATTTTATCTTTTATTTTTATTTTAATAAAATATTTATATTAAATTTAACGTAGTTGATGAAATATAATATAAATTTAATAGAAAAAATCAAGTCCTAATTCAAATTAAAAAATATGATAAAATATGTCGTTAATTTATTGAAAAAAATTACTTTAAAAAAATTGACAAAAATGTAAAACATTGGAGATGAAGTTGATCGTAAAAAAAAATGGAACAAAATTGACAATTGATGTAAAATTTAGAGACCAAAAGAGTACTTTTGCCTATAATAAATAAACAAAAAAAATTATTATTTGATCCCTGAATTTATATCGACTTATTAGTTAATTAATTAGTCTCTAAATAATTGTGGAAGTTGTTGTACTGTCTCTTCAAGAGAATGACTTTATTAGTTTTCACATTGGCTTCCTTAGCATGTTGTCTATAGCTCTCTCCATTTTTAATGATCTTTTTAAAGCATTTGGTCCTCAAGTTAACTTTTAAATTTTCTAGTTAGAGAATATGCTTTTAGTTCTTCTCTTAGTATTTCCGTTTAATTATTTTGTGTCACTCTCAGAATTAAAGCTTGAATCACACACCCTTGTATTAAATTGAAATATCAACTTATGTGCTTAATTTGTAATCACATATGTGGGTGGCATATAAAAATACAAACTATGCCTAATCTGCACACTAAAGCAATGAATCAGTTGTAACAAGTGAGAACAGGGTCAGTCCACAAGGATAAGTGTTGAGTAATGCAGCCAGACTTAAAAAACCCAAAACCAGTACGTAAGTCGTGCCTAAGCGTTATGAACGCGACTTAAACAAAAAAAAACGAGGGTTTTACCAATTGATTGAGAACTTGTCTGGGATTGTTTTTCATGGAGTTTCACACTTATCATCAATTCCAAAATATTAATTCATCAAAATAAAATAGATTAACGAATTCACACGGTGAAATCTCTCTTTCTTAAAAGTTGATTAAAGGATAACGTACCCAATTTAACCACTTATTAACTAGACGAATCCGACACGATCGACAATTCAATCTAAGTTAACAGAACTAAGACCCAAAAAATATTAATCCTAAACAATTAATTTAGGAAATTAATTGTTTAGATTTTATTCTCCCTAACATGGTACAACCATCTTAGTTACTACTTAGTGATGAACTTACTAATTACGAATTAACAAGAACACCTAGTGTTATGTTAACAAATTAAATGAATAACCTGGCCATGAGCTATAAAGTTAACTTGAAAACAATTTAAAGAAGAAGAGTAGGAGAAAGAAAACTATTATAATTTGATGAAACAAAAATGTACGAACCGAATCTCACAAGTGTTAAAACATTCAATCCAAACTCACCCTAAGCCAATAAGAGAGGTTTAGCCAAGCAGGGCCATGAGAGCAAAAAATATCAAAAGTTAGAAAATGGGGAAGTAGAGATGCCTTACAAGCTTTGGAGGGGGGAATTTATAGTATTTCCTAAGCCTAATTTCCTTCTAAACTTTCCTATTTTCGAGCTACACACTGTACAGTTTAGGAAAGATTGCAGAATCTCCAATATTACTTCAAAACTGCTCAGCCGGACTTGAGTCTTGGGCAAGATTTGTGCACCACGTAATTTCATTTTTTCCCACAATCACTGGATTGATTTTATGGAATTTTGGCAATCTTCTGAAATTTGTTCTACAAGTTAGATAAAATCAACACCAAATCCATCATGATATTTACAAATATAATAAATTGAATCTTAAACTTAATATCAAAATATTATCAAAATAGCTCTCAAAAGTCTGCCAAAATCAGACTTATCAATAATCAAAATTTATTGATCCCTGAGATATTTCAATGGTCAATTATTTAGCTTGGTTAATTGAATTTGAACTGATTTTATATTTTTTTTATCTCTAAATTTTTACTAAATTAATATTTTTTGTTTCAAAATTTGTACTAAAATTGAATTATTTTGTTCCAAATTTGATTTAGGACTAAATTGTTAACAATTGTAATTATTCAAAGACTAAGTCATATATTTTAATTATTTAAAAATTAATTAATTGATTCAATTTAAATTCAATAATCAAATAATAAATTTTCTCTAATTAACTGCTGTGCAATTTGAACATGAAATAACTAGACTACCCTTCAGCACTTCATGAATATATGTGGCCATACAGCCTCTGATTGTCACATTGCACGTGCTCAAATTTCGCCAAATCTTATTTCATATCGAATGCCCTACCACCAGCTCTTTTTTTTTTGTTTTTCGTTTTATTAATATATATCTAATGTTAAAGGCTTAAAGCTAGCGTAAAATGAATGTTACTTGAATAAGTGTAATTTTCAAAACGTGTTAAATTAATTCTCAATCATGATGCAAACAAAATTCCGATGTGCAAGTTTTTCTTTTTTGTCCAGAATGAGAAATTTTCATTGGTCACGAAAATAATATAAGGCCATACAATAAAAAAAATATTACATTATTTAAATTTGGTAATGAAACTCAATCATTAATAAAGAGTGATACACTTGATTAAAATTTAGACTCTTACCTTATAAAGGCCAAGGGTTAAAATTGTGATCGATGTGAAGGCGTTATTCAGTAGGTATTATGTAAATTTTAAACAAAATTGAGAGGTATTTCCTGACTCAAGTGAAATATTGGTGTTTATCTCCACTTAAACTTTCTTTCATAAAAAAATCAAGGCCAAAGTGTAAATTTGATCTCATATCTTTTACTCAGTTCCCAATTTGGTCTTATATCTTTATTTGTTGTATTTTTTGTCTCATATCTTTAGATCAGGTCCTAATTTAGTCGAATATCTATTTTTTTTTTGCAGATTTGATCACATATCTTTAGCCCATTGCAGAATTGGTCATATATCTTTAGGTTAGGTGCAGAAATTGTCTCATATTTTTGTAAAAGGATCAATTAACAATTGATCCTTTTGTAAAGATATAAGACCAATTATACAATCTAACCAAAAGATATAAGACAAAAAATGACATGAGACCAAATTGAGACTTTGCAAAGATATGGGGCTAAAAGTAAAAAAAAAATACATGACCAAATTGAGAACTTAACAAAAAAAAAATATGAATCCAAATTTATACTTTGACAAAAAAATCCAGTAAAAAAAGCTCAATTATATAAGAGATTGCTAATGTTATCTAAATATATATATTTTTTAATTTCATTGGCATATGGACTGTGGCTACAACAGTGCCGCTTAAATTATAAGACATACGGATGTTGACTCACTTTTTGTTTTTCTGTTATATAATATATATATATATATATATAAAAGAATCATTTCGTTTCCTGTAATGCGGACATGTATAATCGGTTGTACAAAATTAAAGATTTAACATTTTTTTGGTGTTTTTCAAAATTCAATTAATCTTTATATATCAAGTAATTTTTTTTTNAAAAAAAAAGTCAGGTTCACCGTTATTTTTAACAGCTAAAACCACCTAGACCCCATTTTGCAAACGGCGTAAACCTCAGGCCCCAATTTGAAACTTTTCAAACCACATGTACCCTATCTGAAACGGGGCCAAACCACAGGACCCTATTTTGTAATTTACCCTAAATATTACATATACATACATATAATTTTTGTTATTAATGTAGTCTACTATTTCTTAATAAATTAGAATTTTTAAATAATTTTTAAAGGTAGAATATAATTATTGAAGTCAATCTAGTACGATCATAATAGTGGGGCAACTATAGAAGTACTCATTCATACTTATATGTCTCTTGCTTTATACTGTAGCCCCAAGTTCCCCACATGCTTGCTCCCCCAGTTGAGGAAGACTTTTCAATCTATTGAAGTGAGAGCTCAGAATTCATTATTTTTTTTAAAAAATATAATAAATAATGTCTTCCCCCAAAGGAATAAATAATAGCTAAGAAATTCGAGCTCTACGTTTCATTATCTATTAGAAAATTTGGTAGCTGCGAACAATGGCTTGAAGATAAAGCCTAGAGAATGTTATGTCTGAATTATACGTTATTTGGTAACAGTGGTATATGTAAGTCATGTCTAATTGTCTACTGTATTACTTAGAAGTCTTGATATATGAGGTCAGCAAGTGCACTTAATACAAAAAATATCTGCATGTATGGATCTTGTTGTTTTCAAAAGTTGATTAGTATTAGATTATTAGGGGAACAAATAAAAGGTATAAGGTTAAAGACACTTTTAATGGTTCATGGGAAAATTCCAAGTTATGTCTCTATCTTAAGAATCTCATAATAGATTTTTTAAGTGTGGTAAGACAAAATCGCAATGATTTTTTCTCTATGATGAGTATGCTCCAACATGTGGTGAGTAATGTTGTTTGGTCCAATTTCACACACTGCTCATGAGTCTACCTTTCTAAGCTGCATATGAATCTCATGATAGAATGGATCATAAGAGTTCACCCAAAAATAATAATAATAATAATAGTGGATCACAAAAGATAAGAAACTTTTTTTTTTAACTATCTTATATTAAAATAAAATCTGATTTCCCTCTCTATAAGATTAATTTAAGCATTAGACTTTCTAATTTTATTAATTATCTCTAATTTAAACAAATTTACCATTCTATAATTTAAGATAACTAGTTATAATATGTGCGCATCTCATTCTCTATATTTTCCATTTCAATGTTAAAGAGTTTTTTTTGGTCATGTGAATCTTACTAAGCTATTTTATATAAGGGTAAATTTCACTTTGGTACTCTATTTTATAGACCAATTCCACTTTGGTACCCTGTTCTTTCAAAAGTGACACTTTGGTACCCTGTTTTTTCAAAAATGTTATTTTCGTACTCTGTTCTTTCAAAAGTGACATTTTGGTACCCTGTTCTTTAGACCAAGTGACACTTTGGTACCCTAAAAAAGAGAATAGGGTAACAAATAGTGAAAGAACAGGGTACCAAAGTGTCACTTGGTCCAAAGAACAGGGTACTAAAATATCACTTTTGAAAGAACAGGGTACCAAAATGATATTTTTGAAAAAACAGGGTACCAAAGTGGAATTGGTCCATAGAGCAGGGTAGTAAAGTGGAATCTTACTAAGCTATTTTATATAATGATGTTTGAATTGGATCAGACTAGACAGTACATGAGTACAATCTGTCTAACCTTAGTTGGAGAAGAAAGCGGTATGTTTCGACCTCAAAAATAATTCCAAGAGTTGGATTGAAAATAATTAATTAAAAACTACCAAATCAGGTCCCATAATTGGACCATTAAAAAACTAAACGGTCTAAATTGTGTAAAATTTGATTTTTGAAGGAGCGTGTCCAACTAATGTGCAAATATTTTCAATAGATCGAAAACCTCTATCTGCAAATATTTTTAAAAAGTAACTATAGTCTTATTCTTTTTTATTCTAAATATATGTTTTTAAGTTCATTTTGGTCCTAAATGTTTTAGAAGTTTCATATTGATCCTAAATATTTTTATTTAACTTCATTTTGATCCTAAACTACTAAATATGATCATATCTTTCTCATTTCATGTTTAAATGTGACAATTCTAGAGTACATATTACTTGTGACAAATACTTTCTCTATCTAGTTGGGATTGTTAACAAACGAGATCAAATTGATCCCGAAAGTGAGTCGGTAGCAATTTCAAGTACTCCAAAATGAAACTAAAAGAAAATAGTTAGGATCAATATGAAATTTTCGAAATATTTAGGACCAAAATAAACTTAAAGACATATATTTAAAAGATACAACCTTTTAAGGTATCATGATTGTTTTTCTATAGTGTTTTAAATCCTCACCACTAAGCACTCACTCCCCACTATTTTTCCCACCCCACTTTTTTTTCTTCCAAAACTACAGTTGAAAGTTGAAACTAACCACATGGAAACAACTGACGAATTAAGATGTGTCCAAGTCTGAAATACCAAATTAAATACCATAATAATATTTGCTTCCAAGCACGCCGTCACCCACAGAAACTTTTTGAAGCACAAAACTTTCAGGTCAGATCGATTTGAAGAAGTCATGCACGAGATAACAACAACACAGTTTTGTTCATAACTAACAGGGATTCATTATCAAGGCAGCCTACCGTGATTACCATGCTTTTCTACTTAAACTTTTTCAACCCCTTTCATAAACATTGTGTACTTTCTGCTCCAAAATCGGCAGAAAGTTAAACAAAGATTGTGTAACGAGAAAACAGTAGTACATGATTTGTCAACCAATAAATATTGACAAAGTGAACAAGTAATATCCACGTATAACTGAAGAAAAGTGAACCCCTTCTTGATCACTCACTGAAATTAGGTACGAACTGATTTGCGAAGGCGTGGAAGTGATCATTTTGTCCTTCAAGAAGGCGCACAACCTGAAGCGACAAGCTATTCATCATAGAAAGAAATGGAAGCACAACGAAAGAGATATAGTTGGAAACACTGCAGTCTCTGGTGATACAGCAAATAAGATCATTTTTATTTGGGTAAATTACACTTTGATATGTTGTTCTATGGACTGATTTCACTTTGGTGCCCTGTTCTTTGCACGGTTAACATTTTGGTACCATATTCTTTGCACCATTAACACTTTGGTATCCTAAAAAAAGATAGAATAGCGTAACAAATCGTGAAAGAACATGGTACTAAAGTGAAATCGATCCATAGAACAGGGTACCAAAATGTTAACAGTGCAAAGAACAGGGTACCAAAGTGTTACTTTTGAAAGAATAGGATACCAAAGTGAAATCGGTCCATAGAATAGAGTACCAAAGTGTAATTTACCCATTTTATTTTGCACTATAAGTTATGTTTTAATGTAGAACTAAATGCATGCAGTTAATTTCTAGAATTAGACAGAGGAAGCTTCTGATATCAAAAACATCATGATGGGAATGAACATCTGCGATGCTGAATCCATGATTCTCAGTTATCTACTTAACTTAGATGTTTGAGTATTATATATAGGGGAATTAGTGCTTCAAAATTCAAGATCCCACTTCTTACAGTGACAACTGAAATTTGTTCAAGACTCCCAAGATGTATGATGTGTACGATAAATGAAACTCAAATACATTTCTTCTTTGGAGTGTATATAGAATTATAGATATTTTTTCGAGCAAAAAATGTCTAAGAACGTGTAGAATGCATGTAGCCAGATAGTGTTCTGTATTCCCTCCCAAACTCGAATTATGATTACCGGTGTAGGCATTTGAGATATTCTATGTTATTGAATAAATGTAGGGGTGGCAAAATGGTTGGGTTGGGTGGTTTTGGGTTGGGTCATATGACCTATTTATATTTGTTAAATGGGTCGTGGGTGGGTCATGATGAAATCCATGGTCGACCCAACCCAACTCATGAACTCATTTTAAAATATTTATATTATTTAATAATTAAACTATTTAATAAAATTAAAGATTACCTATTTAATTTGTAAACTAATTATTGAGAACAATTTCTAAATTATTCAAAATTAGGATTAAATTATATTTTGACCCCAAATATTATTGAAATTTTCATTTTAGTCCTTAAATATCATAATCCAGGGATTTTTTGTAACTTTTGAAAACATTTGGGGGAATTTTGTAATTTTTGTAAAAAATTGTGAAATTCATCCTATTGAACGCACGGTTTTTTGGACTAAAATGCATTTATTTTCCAGATTTAGGATTAATTTGTAATTTTAACATTTTTCCAATATTTTTCAAAATTACAATTTGACCTCAAATTTTTTTATAATTTTCATTTTGGTCCTAAAATATTATGGTTCAGGGATGTTTTTGTAAATTTTGAAATTATTTGGGGAATTTTATAATTTTTGCAAAAAGTTATGAAATTCATATTCACTCCTCTTATAAAACTATGTAGTTTTGACACAAATTTGGGTCGGGTTGAATAAATCATGGATTTGACCCAACCCAACCCAATTTTAATGGGTCAATTTTGGACCCAACCCATATTGACCCACTATTTAAATGAGTTGGGTTTGGGTTGGTTAAATGATAATTGTGTTGGGTTGGGTTAATGAGTTGGGTCCATTTTTGTTACCTCTAGATAAATGATAATTCATATGAACCTCAAATTCGCCTTAAAATCTAAGGTCCTCCTCTATTCATGTTCAAAATTCAATTAGCAACTTGAAAAACAATATTGACAGACTCTAAGACAAGACTCCACAAATTCGAGATCCATAGCCCATAGGAACAAAATTCCAATTACCTCTCCCATTGATGGCCTCATCTCTGGATTTCTTTGCACACAGAAGTATGCTGCTTTTGCCATTAGGTATAGCTCATATGTGATATATGACTCCCCAAGACGAGGGTCAACGAGTTCAGGTAAAGCCATCTTCTCAATTAATGGTTCGGCCTGAAATTTCCAGCAATACTTTATCAAGGATGGTTAGGTTGTAAATTGTAATGTAAGAAAGGAATAGGATCTCATTTCATGCGCATTACTTTTGTTTAAATTTTTAAAAGGTCAAATAGCAGATAAATACCATCAACTTTGACCATTTGGCAAATAACCCCCTTTAGTTTATAGACTCAATTTTTCTGCAACTAACCAACACCATCATTTAATATGCACCAAATAACATCCTCTACTTAAAATTTCACAAATTTTGAAAGTCATAAAATTGAAAGAATTATATTCAAAACACACCTGTGGCAAATTCCAATTTCGTTAATTCATTTTCCTTGGTTTTCATTTACTTCTTACTGCATGGATTTTGGAATGTGTTAATGGCACAACTTGATCAAGCAGTTAATTGTCAAAATTATGGCAAATCATTTGCCAAAGAATCAAAAAAGGGGTTGTTTCGTGATTGTCATTTACACATTTATGAAAAAGTGAACACGGAAAGGTTTGATAAATTATAATGATCTAAAGCGTAAAGACATGAATAATAGATGAGCATACCCACTGTCGAAGAGATGGTTGTTCTGCATTATTGGACATTGCCACCTTGCGTCCTGTTATTAATTGTAACAGAACAATGCCATAAGCATACACGTCTGTCCGCACAGAAACAATACCATCTTCAGCATACTCAGGTGCAAGGTATCTACATAAGCAAAAAGCTTGTTTGTGACTCCTGTTTTATAAGTTTGGAATAGGAAAATATATGATTTGGATATCTGGAGACTTAAACAAGTTCTCACCCAAATGTGCCCATTATCCTTGTTTGCATAATCTCATCATCAGTACCAGTCTTCCATTTGGCAAGGCCAAAGTCACCTAGCTGCACTTAGAAAAATAAAGAAAGAAAGAAAGAAATCACTTCGGAAGCAACAGTTGTTTGCTGAGATCAAGTAATTGCTAGAATGTAAATCCCCTGAGCGCTAGAACATTTATTTCACTGCAAATAATTCCATTGAAGATACTTTTTTTTTTCACTCCTAGCATATAAATAAAAGAGTAGTTTAGAAATGCAATAGGCTTGTGGTTTAGATGTAAATCTGAAATCCATGGAAACAGGAGAGCCACTGAAGGATTTACAATTTCAAACACATCAATAATACAAGCAACAAATCCTTTTGTGGAATGAATTAACCACCTTTTAAATTGAGTAAGTCAATAACAACCTATTAGTTACCGAAAAGGAGAACAAAGCAAGTTGTTTTATTTTACCATGGGAACAAAATCATGGGTAAGAAGTATATTGCTTGGTCGCATATCCCGATGAATAATGGGGCTCCCACGGCACTCCTCATGCAGAAAACGCAATCCCTTTGCAGTCCCAATAGCAATAACATATCTTTGGTGCCACTCTAGAACTGCAGCTTCTTTATCTGCAAAATCATCCCCAGATTCTCAGAATCTAAACCTCATACGAGGATAATACAGAGACAACAGATAGAAGTGATAGAACCAATAAATCTATAGGTACTTACCGAATAAATGCCAATCAAGAGACTTGTTGCAAATATATTCATATACCAAAATGTTTTGCCTTTCTTTGCAACAGTACCCCAACAACATCACTATGTTCTTATGTCGAGCAAAACTTAAGACATAAACCTCAGAATGAAATTCAGAAAACCCCTGTGTACTTTCTTCTTTTCTCACCTTTGCAGCAATTTGTTGTCCATCTCGAAGAACCCCCTTGTATACGTGACCATAACCACCTTCACCTAACAAGTTATCCTTTGAAAATTCATTTGTTGCAAGAAGTATGTCAGAATAATTGAACCTCATTGACTCCTTAGTATATAATTCAGTCCTCGCCCCACAACCAGCACAAAGAATTGGCGCATCTGAAGATTTTGGTATAAAGCCATATTTGTTTTGCATTTGGACAATCTGAGAAGTAAGGGAATGTTTATATTCTCCTTTGATGCTTATACCTGGCAAACAATTAAATTGTTATTTATTTCAAAGAATTTGTTTAAATGCAGTTCCACACATTATTGAACCCATTAGCTGCTTCAACTAATTCAGTTTCAACCCGAGTTTCAATCACTCATGGGCTGGTATAAAACAAAATGAAAAAGGTCATTATGTAATTCAATAGTAAGTCCAATCGCCAGGTTAAAAATCTCAAATCAAAATCTAATATAAAACCATTCAGATAATAAACTTAAGAGAGAGCACTATGAGCTAGTTCAACATTAGAGAGGCACTTTAACAAATGCTCACTCTCTATCACAATAAACTTATACTGTCGCAAAAATGTTTGTGCACAGAACGTATAAGAAAATATTGAAAATACTTTGAATATGTTGAAAATATATTTCATTGAATAAGATTTTGAATTGATTCATTACAATGAAGCTTGCTCACATATAAATACACATAGAAAACACCTAGAACATTAAATGTTGAACTACTCAACCACCTAATAATTATACTGACCAACTATCTTAATAAAGGAAGATTAAATATTGATTCATGATTCTCAACAGAATATATAAGAATAAAATTTAGATAGGCTCCCTAACCTGACTTAGAAGATGACCCAAAATCTGATGAGAAAAATTGCTCACGTGATGAAAGTGAGTGCTTTGTAGTGCTTCTAGGCGTATCCAAATTATCATAATTAAGCATGGATGAGGGAAGGCTTTTGTAAGATATAATAGACTGCCCAATGTCTGCAATACTATTACAACCTGATAGTGAAACAAATTTAGACAAAGAGTAGACGAGCTTGTTTTCTGTTACATCTGTTTCAAGTGATTGATGAGATCTCCAGATATCCACAGACAAGTCATCTTTAATCAGTGCAACCTTACAAGGAATCTTGTTAAGGTGATGTCTCAAGTCCCTTCGAAGGTGCCTGTTCATATTTTCAAGTTACACTTGATATTGATAGGACCAAAATGAAAAAAGGAAAGCACATTTATACTCATTATTTCAAAAGTGCAATGAATTAAAACTTTTTGAATCTATCAATACTAAAGAATGATTTTATGTGTTTTTCTTGATTAGTAAAAAAATCAGGAAACCATGCAAGGACAACATGACTATATGTGGCTCATTTTGGCATATAATTGCAGGAAAATATAAGTATATCAAGAAAATTGTACTTGGTTTACAGATCAGTAATGAATAAATATTTTAGAACTCCAATAATTAACCAATGGCTCATTTTCCAGTGGATTTCTGGCCTTTTTCACGGCTCAGCAGTTCTCTAGCCAATTTTCAAGCAAAAATTCAATAGTTTTATTTTTTTTGGTGATTCTCAAACTCCAACTACTTCTTCCCCATGGTCCCTGTCTAATTTCTACAGCTATACATAATTCCAGACACTCTTTGCTCATGTTGCTCATCATTCCAACAGCTACAGTTTCTCTTCCTGCTGTGCATTATACCAGCAATGTTAATCATTTTCCTGACTCTTAGCCATGTTGTTATTCTAAAGGACCATATGTCCTATTTTTGTAACAAGCTGCAAACTGGGTGCATACAGTGTATGTGCTCCATATCTTGAGGCTAATATTGGAGTTAATATGGAGCTAATGAGTTGTGTGAGTGCTAGCTGTATATTCTCTGTAAGCTTATGTATACTACTGAGTTGTAATATCCCATTTCTATTGTTCATTTAATGTCTTATGTCAACTCTATGTAAAGAAGAAAGTTTCATGTAGGTCAGATTCACCTGCTACATTTCCCACAAAAGACTATTAAATATTACTTATCTTGTTCTTTACATATAACAGAAGCACCCACATAATTTAGTATTATGAAGCTCAGCAGGGAAGGCTTACATTTAACTGTTGATACGCATGGTTACTTTAATCAACAGTAAGCAAAATTTGAAGCATTTTGGGGAGATTTGTTTTGATCTAGAAATTCAAAATATAAAAAATTGCATGGTAACTACAGATAATTGTTTGTGTGCATATCCTTTGCTTGAATTATCACCAAGGTCAAGCAGAATTTCCACATCTGAAAAGGCATAACTTTTATTACAGAGAAACGGTGCGTGCTAGGTGTGCCTACTGCCACATTATGCATAGACATGATTAAAACAAAATTAAGGGGCAATGTACTGAGTGGATGATCACAAGTCTCATCTGTCAAAAGATTAATGTTATTTACTAGTGTAGAGAAAGTAATACCTATCAAGTACAACCCAAGCTGCGCGATAGTTGGCAATCTCTTGAAAAATAACCGGTCTAATTGGAAAACCTGCCGTGACCTTGACTTCGATGCTAATCTGCAACAAATTTAAATGAACAGAAAACAACTTAGATGCGTACTTAAAAACATCTACTCAAAAGTATGTTACAGATTAGCATTACCTGGTCCAAGGGAAATGCTGAGTGCAGGAAGCAAAAGGATAGAAAGATACAGACTTGAACCAAAAAATCTTATAGGTTTAGAGGACCACTATATATTATGCTTCAGTTTTCTTAATGTTCGCTGTAACTAGCTAGCTAGTTTAAAATATTTATCAACATCTATTGTATGCTTTAGTTGTTCCCAGATAAGCATGTAGTATTCATTAGGAAATAACACATGAATTCTTTTGAAATTTAATATTACCCCTTCATTTTGACAATCTCCAGAACTTGGCCACAACACATTTGCATATGCATCAACTTTCTTGGTAACTTCTTCATCCATTGCACGAAAGTTTGTGCCAGTAATGGAGTCAGGGCATGCAATTGTCTGGTACCCCACTGTTAATTCAAAGAGAGCAACAGCAGAATCACACAATGAGTAGAACGAACCACGTATTAAAATTAATATTAGTAACCTTTCTTCAACGTTTACACTTTCACACTCACGAAGATCATATGAAATACGTAATAACACCACGAAGACAAAAATCATGATCATTACTTGTGAACAATACGAGAAAATCTTAATCTCAACTTGCAATCACAATCACATGTGTCAATAATAATGTGACAACTTGGTTTGTATAATAAAAATAAGCTATATAAAAAAGATGATCCAACCATAATGAGTGAAGCTACACCAGAACAGATTAGATGACATTGAGTGGTCAACTAATCATAGTACAGAATCCTAAAGGTAAATGATTGCAATAGCACCTTTCAGTACTCTCATTGACATCTATAAGCATATCATTGATGTTATGGTGTAAATACTTACTGGGGTTAGGCACCTTATGCAAGATGCCGAGCACTAGCAATCGGTAGCCTGCAGAAAGAATGTCACTGGCACTTCGTACGCGATCAATAATGAGATTAATCTCATTCTCACTACGATCTTTTGTGACATCACATGCAATGATGACATAAGGATCCGAAGAAGGACTCTCCAACTCCATTGGGCATAGTTGAGCGATAACAGTAATGGGTCTTCAAATCAGAAGCTTCTTTGCTCCATATCCTTTTTTTCTCCTTGTGATGAGGGTGAAGTCTAAAGCACGGACTTTGATACGAATATGGGTTGTGTAGGAAAGTAAATAACCAGACATTGAAGAATGAGACTGATTGTCCAATGATTTCATGACAGAAGCTTCCATCTTCCTTATCCAAATTCCTCTGCCAACAACAAAACTCATATTTCTCTCTCCAGAGGTCAATTGGATGAGGTACACAATGTTTGGACGATACAAGAATAATATGCTAAAGGATATTCTTTCAGGACAATGCCGGCAAGTACAGTGAAAATGAGAAGACTACGAGGAACTTGAAGACGGATTTCGAGACTGGGACTTTGTAAAATCGAACATGCTTTGGGAAATCCATATTCTCCTATTTTTTAATTCTCAGCATTAAACAATTCAATCTAGCTACCGTTACTTCCATGCACGCTCACATTCATCCCTCTCTCCCTGTGTTATTATTTCGGTAGCACAGAAAATAAAAAGAAAATGTTCGACCCAATTTATTTAACAACTTTGACGTTGTATTTTGATTGGTCAACCTAGGACATCCTTAATTCTGATAGTGATAGGACATACCAGCATTAAGTTAAAATTCTACACGTTATCCACGTACATCATAAAAAATCAGAAGAGAAATACTAATTATTTCATTTATGTAGATTCTTTAAATTATAATTCTACTAATGTTTTTATAGATCTTTTGTTCAAGCAATATTTATTCATGACCCTAATCCTTGTCCGTGTCTATGCTCAATAGCTCTCAAGCTTTTAAACAATTTCACAAGACATAAGACGATCACTTAAAAGCATTAGAGAAAACAATCACTGCACATTTATATACTGCATAATCAAGGACAACGTTCTCTTGAATATTTTCCTTATAAATTTTTTGATTTCTTCATAACAGAATTCCAAAATTATTCTTTTCCAGATGGCTATTTTGACGTTTTTTTCTCGTTTATTGTGTGACATTTCTAGGTTTCTAGGTGTTAGCAGTACAGTGTCTTAGTCACCACTAAAGGTGTGTTTGGATTAGAAGTAGGTAATGAAATGATGATTTTATGTAATGAAATGGTAATGAGAAAATTATGTAATGAAAATGGTGTTTGGATTAGTTTGAGATGTAATGAAAAAAATAGGATGTAAAATTATGAAAAAGGGTATGTAATGATTGTGGTTGGTTGAAATAAATATATG